>JAPYZI010005694.1:0-16471 GCA_030523105.1 Ophioninae sp. A BG-2022a | reverse complement strand
TATATATATATATATATATATATGAGATCGCGTCACGACGCTGCCATTGGAGGTCGTCGCACCGCCGAGCTCGATCGCGTGACACAAAGTTCGTATTTCTTTTTCGGCGACGGACAGAGCAAATTTTGCGACCTCGAGGGAACGATAGTAAAAGTCTAACGCCAAATTAATTGACGGCTTTTTCGGAGGACGCAACAATATATTTTTTTTTTTTTTTTTCTATTGGGTTATTTAAACGAAAAGAATTTTTTCCGATAATCTTTCATCAATGGGGTCTGCGCTAGGGTGTACGTCTAGGGGATGATTAAAATTGGCGTAGAAGAAAAAATAGGTGGAGATAAGTGACAAACGTTTCGTCGACTGCGAGGGAGAGGCTTTGTTGGTTTAGGTCTAGGAGATATTTTTTGTAATACTGCGATCGGGGGAGAAATAGTTCTTTTGTTTTTTGAATTATTGGGGATTCTGTTTTTATTGCTCCTGTGATTATTTTTTGTTTTTGTTGTTCATTGAGAATATTTTTATTTGTAATTCTTTTTTGTTTGTTTTTTTTTTTTTTTTTTTTTTTTTTTTTTTTTTTTTTTTTATGATAGCGACGTTTGGACGATTTGGAGAATTTTTTTATTTTTCTGGAAACAAAATGGAAAGCTTGTTTTGAGAAACTAAAAAGAATTTTTCGTTGCCTTCCAAGGATAACTTTCTTTTTTTATCCCTATGCGGATCGATGACGAAAAAATTGAAATTTTTATTTAATTTACGAGAAATTTCAAATCGCGTGATATTACGAAAATTCATGGATGTAATTGCTTTTACGAAGGACGAGAATTGGAGTGGAATATTATTTAAAAAAAAAGAAATTTAGGCCTGACGATCGCTGTTTTCTTCTCCTCTTTAATTTTTCGAGGAAACTGATCGTCCAAGGATGTAATAAAAATGAGAAAAAAAAATGAGAAAAAAAGAGGAAAAAAAGATGTTAAAACGCTCGATATATTTAAACTCGTTGGCTGTCGTTCGCGGGAGATTTGCGATTCTCGGCTCGTTTCGATTCACACTTTTCGCGACTATGTTGTACGTCCGATCGTTCCGAGCACGAAGCGCGCGTGTGGTGAAAAAAAAGTTCGCTATGTGGGTTTATAGTTTATCGTCGCCCACGCGACGATTCTATGCCCCAGACGAGCGCACAGTGCTAGCGTTTGTTGGCTCACCGGTTCCTATAAATACGCGTACCGCGAAGATCGTGCGGTTCTGTGCGAGACAGAAGCGATTAAAATGATCGCGATCTTAATAAAAAATATATATATGGCAGTATTGGCGAAAAGTATCAGGCGTTTCGTGATTTTTCGTTTCGTTCAATTTTTACGAACAAAAAATTAAATATGTCGATTAAAAAAAAAACGTGACGTAATTTAACAAACGGTATTTAGTAAAGGCCAAAACTAACTTTGTTTCAATTTTTTATTTCAATTTTTGCGATTTTTTTTGTAGCCCGTACGTGATTTTGAAAAATTTCGTTTTTCTTCAATTTCCGTCACTTCGTAAAATCGCGAGCTGGACTCTGAAAAATGCGGACCTCGCTGTTTAAAGATAACATTTTTAATAAGGACAGTTTTAGCTTCAAGTTCGTTTTTATTTAATTTCATTTTTCGGATTTTTTTTTACAATTCTTTTGACATCGCTATTTTGGAATGAAAAACTAGAAAAAATTATATAATTTCTTTTTCTTCGTATTACATTTTTGGGAGGTTTTTCTCGATGCAGTATTTTTCAGTATTTTTCTTTTTTCCTACGTGACTTTTTATAGTATTTTTTACACGTTAGTATAAAAACTGTAAAGTATTCATTTTTTGAGTATTTTTTATACTTTAGTATTAAAACTAAAGTATTTTTTCTCCTCAACTTTTCTCGTGATTTTTTGTCGTACTTAATTTTTCGAAATATTTAAAAATAAAATCATACCCAATCAAAAAATCTTCCAACCAATTTTTCAAGTCTATGAATAATCGGGTCAAAAAATTATATTTTTCATTCTATAAAATTACGTACGAAGATGTGGGATTTTAAAATAAATAACAAGTGAAAGAATGCCACACTTTGTAGTATGTCTATAAGCACTTCTAAAGTACCAAAAGTTTCTAATGAATCTTTGAATAAATTATAGTGGTTTAGCCTCGACTTTTTCTCTCTCTCTCTCTCTCTCTCTCTTTCTTTTTATTCTTTCTTCCTCGAGTGGAAATGAGACAGTAAAAGAGGAAGAGAGTGAGGAAGAAAATTCTCTCTCTTCCTCCTTCTCTTTGTATGTTCAGTACATCGTTAAGGGTGCAGATATAATACGAGTTGGCTCCCTCGGTGTTTCGAACTACTTGCTATAATTAGACAAGTGTATACAGGGTACACGGCAGTAGTTGTGGATAGAAATAACGTCGGGGCCAGTAAGAGTTCGAGGCCCTTCCATTCCTCGTCGTCTTTAGTTACATTTGTTTTTTCCCCACCTCCCTCTACATCCCTCCTACCCAGGAGGATTGATTACACTTTTTTCCATTTCATTATCATTTCATTATTATATTTATTATTTGATTTATTATTTTACTTTTTATTTTTGTCACATCATCGTCATTATTATTTTATTTTATTGTATCTTTTAATTTTCCTTTATTATTAATATTGTTATTATTATCGTGATAATATTTAATAAGAATAAACAAATTTAATAGAAATTGAAAAATTATTATAATTAATAAAAAAAATATTTAAAAATTCAGTTTTTTCGTAATATATTTTCATTATAGTTCACGTTAAATTTCGCAAGATTGATGATAGTGATCATAATACATTTTATTATGCTGCAGCTGAAAAAAAAAAAAAACTTTCGGGTCATTCAGAAATTACGAATAACGTAAAATAGACAAATTTTACGAAATAATAAGACAAATAATCTAATAAAAAATGCAAAAAACCCGAAATCCATAAAAAGAATTAAAAAATAATAGTACTACAGACATGACTGACCATGACAATTAAAAATAAACTTAAAAAATAATCCAAGAAACTACTAAACATTGCTGATGTAACAAACGGAGTATAAAATACGAGATTGTGATTATTGAAGATGAATAAATGAAAATAATAGTTAAATAATTATTATAATAAATAATGATGATAAATGAAAATAATAATAAAATGATTATTATTATCAATAATGATGATAAATGAAAATAATAATAAAATAATTATTATTACAAATAATGATGATAAATGAAAATAATAATGAAACAAATGAAAGTAAATGAAAATAAATGGAAACCCGAAACTCATTCGATTCGCCTACCCCCGCGTTGGGAGCCTCTCTACCTTCCTCACGATCTCGGTCTTCGCGAATTCTTCGCGTCGAGGCTCGAAAAAAAAAAAAAAAAAAACTTCGTGCCTAGCTTATTACGTAGGTATTGTACTCGAGGGCTTCGGGGAGAGTGCGCGAGTGTGTGCCCACACGTTTACCCGCACAGGCACCCGTGTAATTCTTCGCGTTGACAGAGGCAAAAAAGAAATGTCGCGCGAGCGGGGTAAAGAGGACGAAGCGTACGGAGGCGCGAAACGAACGCGCGGAATTAACATTCGTGACGCGTGTGCCAACGTATAACCCGCGATACCAAATGTTACGTGTGTGTGTGTGCGCGAATGCGAGAGACGTTTTAGCGTAGGCTGCCTTCTGTACGAGAAAGAGTCGTTTCGAGGACGCGGGAATTCGAGGACTCTCCGAGGAAGCTGATGTCCTCAAACTCACCATTAGGTAAAAAAAGGGAAAGGCCTTTGATCAGTTTAGGGTCAATGTGGGGATATTTGTACGAAGGACTTTTCAGAAATTAAGTATTTCGAATGGAAGGATCTTTTCCACGGAAATTCAGGGACTTGTGCTGGATTTTATTTATCGATATTATTTTTATTTTTGATTTTTGATTTTGATGGCATTTTTTTTTTATTTTCATTTTTTATTACGATGTGAAGAAATTTTGAAAAACTTTTAGGGTTCTCAGAATTTCTTGATGGAGATTTTTTATTTTCATTTTTTATTAGGAACTTAAGAAATTTTGAAAAACTTTCGAAGGTCTTCTGAACTTCTCGATGGATATTTATTTATTTTCACTTTGTATTACGAACTCAAGAAATTTTGAAAACTTTTGAACGTTTTCAGAATTGCTTGATGGTGTTTTTAAAATCAATTTTTGTATTACTAACATAAGAAATTTTGTAATACTTTTGAGAGGTTAGCAACATTTCTTAATGGAATATGTGAAATGGAGATTTTTTATTTTAATTTTTTATTACGAACTTAAAAGTTTTAAAAAACTTTTGACGATTTAAAAAATTCTCAATCTTACGTTCCAATCTACCTTTCCAAAACCCTGATCATCAGTAATCCTCGTTAACCCAAACAAACCCAAATTCAATTTCTTTCGTTCCCAAATCACGAAATACCATTTCGAAAAAAGAAAACGAAATATCCCAAAGTAAAACAGTTTCAAAGTACGAATTTCCCCCCCCCCCTGTTTTTTCAAGTAAATATTTGTACTGGATAACGGAGGGAGGCTTATTAAAATGCAAATACACGAATCCGGCGTAATACGGTATTCGAAGTCCGGCGAGTCGAGGATTCAAGAACGGTAGTTAAGCGCGAAGTTGCTGATTGTGCTGTTGCTAGTTGCAGCAAGGGAACTCGGCTGACGAGCCTCCGACCACTTCTGCGTTCCTCATAATCCTCCGTCCTTGTCGCACTGCCGTTTCGTTTGCGCGCGCGCGCAAACGAAACGGCGCAGCTTCGAAACCGGCTGCCGGTTTAGCACACTCCACACTCTGACCAAACTCTTCTCGTTCCGAGAGGGCATATTCGCAGGGCCGTGCCACCAATCGTATCCTTCACATTGAGGATCCTCGGCGCATGCTCGGTTCAAGAATTACGAGTAGGAACATGGTGGGAGTGGTTGATGACGAAAGGCCTGAAGAATTTGACGGGAAGCTGCGAGGGAAACCGGAAATCCGGGTAAAAGTTGGTCCGGAAAGCGAAAAAAAGGGGGGATGAAGGGTTGAATTGAAATTTTAGGTTGAACGACCAATTGGAGGGTGGAAGATGACGGCGAGCAGAGATTCGTCAAGAATTCTTGCGATTGTCGGAAATTTACCGGGTTTTCCTTATAAGGGATCGTTTTGGTGTGAAATTTTCAAAAAAATTGTTTTTTTTTTTTGCATTATCGTATAGTGTAGACTGTTCTAAATATTATCTAAAAATTTTTAATCGAAATTCAAATTATTACGGTTGCTACAGCGTTTCTTGTAGAAAAGGAACGGAACGGGAATACGCGGGAGTACAATATCTTTAAACGCGTTTTTCTCCGAATGGTGTTTTTAAAAACGGTGTCCACTCTCAAAAAAAGAGTTTTGAAGATATTTATTTCCTATTTTGAGAGAAGATTTTTAAAGTCATTCTCTATCGCGCTGTGGAAGCTCTTTTTTTTAATCTTCCTATTTTTTTTTTTAAGAAAAACTGTCGAAAAAAAGGGCCAAATTCGATACTTTTTGTTCATAACGCCGTCAATTTGTCAGATTTCAAAAAAAAAACTTCCATAGTGCGATAGCGAGTTTCCTACAGATTAATAATCTTTTTGAAATTTTTGTTTCGCATCAAAATTGCGGCTGCAATCGTGGACATCGTACAGGACCATTTTTTTTAACGCGTCATTTAAACAATTTATTTAATTATTATATACTAAAAAAATGAACGTAAAAAAATCATTTCGTATTCGGCATGAATGTATTTATTTCTAAAAAAAAAACTAGACCGATTAGTTTGTTACAACATTGAAAAAAAAAATCGCGAAAATCAGTGATTTTTCGAAGGGTCACAGTGAGACGATCCCTTAAGAGTTTTTAGGCTTTTAAGGTCTTTTCAGGGTGTTAAGAGCTTTTAAGGTTTTGAAGGATTGTTCCAGAACCTCTTGATGGAGGGAAGGATTGTCAGAGGATTTCATTATTGGAGCTTATTTGAAGGGTCTCTGATAAAGAAAGGGCTTTTCAAGGGTTTCCTTCAAAGGCTTGTTTCAGGGTCTCCTGTATAAAGGAAGGCCTTTTTTTAAGGATTCTTTCATTGGGTCCTTCAAAGTCTTATTTGAGGGTCGATGGAAGGGCTGATGGAAGGACTTTTTTGAGGATTTCCTTAACAGAATCTGTGAGGGCTTATTTGAAGGCTCGTCCCTTATCAGGGCTAAGGGCTGAGAACTTATTTGTCAAGGTTTGAAGGGCTTACTTTAATGGCTTATTGTGACGATCCGATACTGATTGCCACGACAGGATCATGTTTGATTTTGAGAAGATTTTTGTTTTAGTTCTGAGGGCTTATTTGAGGATTCCCTTAATAGGGCTCTTAAGGGCTGATCAGAGAAACCTCAAGTAACAATTGAGGGCTCGTTTAAACTTTGAAACCCTCAATGGCGAAACCTCAAATAAACCCTTAAAGGCCCTTATTGTCACAATAAGGGCCGCGTTCAATAGCGAGGCTTTATCGCAATTGGAATCCAATATACGAGCGTGACGACTCATTGGATCCCAATAAAAAAGTAGGGAATCCAATTGGGTTTCAAACGTTAATTACGATAAAAACTTCAGCGCAACAATGTAACCGTTAATTACGATGAAAACTTCAGCGTGACAATGTAACCCTTAATTACGATACAAACTTTAGCGTGACAATCTAAAAGTTCATTACGAAAACTTCATCGTCACAATTCCAATCAACAATTAAGTCTGTAAAATTTTCTACAGCAGAAAAAAAAGAATAACAATTTTTAAAAATTATATTCATTAAATTTTTAATTGTAGTTTAAATGTTATTTATAGTAAAAAATAAAAAATGTTAATAAATAAATTGATGTATTAAATTCATTACGAAATAAATTATAAAATTTTTCTTATAAATGATATTTTTTAAATTTTATTTGTTATAAAATAAATAAAATAAAAAATAAATAAAAAAAATATATAAAACATTCAATTTTACATTTTATTTATTATAAAATACATAAAATTTATAATTATTGTAATATCAAATGATTAATTAATTATAGAATTTATTAATGAAATAAATAACGGAATAAATTATAAAAATTAATGTATTATATCTTGGAATGTATTAAAAAATGCAACTTTATGTATTAAATTAATTACGAAATAAATTATGCAATTCTTTTTTTAAATATTTTTTAAATTTGACTTGTAATAAAATAAATAAAATAAAAAATAAATTTAAAAAAATATAAAAAATTCAGTTTTACATTTTATTCATTATAAAATAAATAAAATGTATAATTATTTTAATATCAAATAATGATGAAATTAATTATAGCATTTATTAATGAAATAAATTATAAAAATTAATGTATTATATTTTAGAATGTATTAAAAAATGCAACTTTATCAAAAAAACTCGTGAGTTTTAACGTAACGGGGCGTGGTGTCAAATCGATCAGAAACACCGAATATTCATGACCAAAGTTTCAGGCCTCGAAATTCGTATCTAGAATAATCGAGGCGACAGAGATCTGGTTGATGTTCCTCTACACGTAATGTCGCAAATTGGCTTCAGGGCCGTGCGCCACGGAGGAGTAACCTCGCAATTTCTCTTTCGCATCCGTTAGCCCGCTACGAACGAATTGGAGCTCTTACGGGCACCAAAGAGCCTCCGCTCGTGCGTGCGTGTGTGTTTCTGTACGTGCCAGAGAGAGGAAGAGAAAGAGAGAGAGAGAAAAAAACGAGGTCCGCGATGCTTTAAAACCACCCGTTGAGAATTGAACGCCGGTTTTCGTGGGACAAGAGATATATAAGCTGGCCAGCCCAGCATCAGCATCGTTGAGTTCAATGAGCCCCGAATCCCGGCCCGCAGCCCGCTTTATACAGGATACACTTACACCCGTCCACGTATACTTAAGTTATTCGCAGAAGTAGAGGTTCTCCTCGGGCCTCCAAAATCATCGACTCTATACATGCGACTCACGCCTTTTCGAGCCAATTCTTTACTCAACCGAGCGATGTTGCCTATCCTCGTGGATCTCCTTGTTTTCAGGACCTTCGCGAACGTTTATTATTATTATTAGTTTTTTTTTTTTTTCAAAACGAAATTCTTTGACATTTGTTTTCAGAACGGTTTTTCAATTGTTTTTTTTTTTTCGGTTTTTTTGAAATTGGTTTTTGCCCGTTTTTTCGATTTCTTTTTCACGTTTTTTAAAATTCGATTTTCTTCTACGTTTTTTCGATTTCTTATTTTTCGTGTTTTTGAATTTGTTTTTCGAACGATTTTTCAAAACACGTTTTTGGAATTTGTTTTCAGAACCTTCACGAACGTTTTTTTTTTTTTTTCAAAAAGGGTTTTCCAAATTTGTTCTCAGGACGTTCACAAACATTTTTCTTTCAAAACGATTCTTTCGAATTCGTTTTGAGAACGTTCACGAACGTTTCTTTTTCGAAACGAGTCTTCGAAATTTAAAGCTTTGATTCTAAATGCCTCATAATTTACACATATGTTGACACGTGTACTAAGATAATTTAGAAAAAAACGAAAATCCAACTTGGACCGCGACATTTCCGGTCACCTTGTTTTTTTAAACAAACCTCGTATCCACCATCACCTGCTTAGTTGATGGACCACCTGTGCAGAGCAGAACGGTCACCTCACCGTGTATTGGCCACTGTAGACATTTCTTAACTCCGAGAACCGCCCGAGTTGAATATAAAACCATCAATCCATCAGTATCCGTCATTAATGGCTACAGGCGTATAAGTGGACGTGTATGGCCATACAGACTGTCTAGATATCAATCTATCAATTGCGAAGAAGAAGAGAACGCGATATCTAAGTTGACTGATCTTTATTGCCATGAATCGAGATTTTTACAGCCCCGGACGTTTTTTTATATTCGATTACAATCGTTTCGAGTAAAAACGAAATCCTTCAAATTTAAGGCTCGATAAAAAATAAAATAAAAATTTACAATCCTCCCATCCATTGGCGAATGGAGAATAGAAACGATTCATCCAGTCGTAAATCCTATTTTTACCGAAAAAACTAAAAACGATGAGCTATTAAAAATTCCCATTCCAGCATCGGTTTTTTTTACCTTCGATTCAATTTTTTGAAAATTACGAAACTTTGAGTACAAATTATTTCCATGATAATTTCGTTGTGTTATTAGCTTTTCGAAAAGTTACAGACGAGCACGCAAAAAAATAGGAAATTCCTAAATAGGGAATTGTTTCGCCGAACAATTTCATTTAATTGATCGAGTATTTAAAAAACAAATAATATTGAATCTGTAATTAGTTTTTGCTTGGAAATTATTAGGTTTCGTACACTATGTTATAAAAAATTATTTGCTAAGAATAAGCTTTTTTTTTAATCCCTCGGGAGGAATTAAAAAATAAAATAAAATTGTGTAAATAATTCAATTCTCGACGAATATAAATTTTCCGAAAAAAAGTAAATTGCGCACATAATTCAATTCTCTGGAAACTTCAATTTCATCGTGAAAATACAGTTCTTTGACAAATTGAAATTTGCGAAGAATTCGATTAATTACGTCAAAAAATTGAATTCTCAATCAAAATCAATTCCGCAAATAAATGAATTCTTAATTAAATTCAATTCCGAAAAAAAAATTAAAACCTTAATCAAATTCAATTCCGCAAATAATTGAATACTCAATAAAATTCAATTCCGCAAATAATTGAATTCTCAATCAAATTCAATTCCCTGAAAGCCTGAATCCCTTCGAAAACTGAAAATTCCTTTCAAAAAATCTCAAAAAATGTCCTAATCCGACAAAAAAATAAAAAAACCCAAAAATCATTCAATTTTTCATACGTGCATAAGACTCGAAATTTTCATTACAATTAAAAACAGATGCAAACGTCTAGGATATTTCGAGATGTCCATTAACACGTCAAATTGGCTATAAGCTCAGCTTTGAGTTTCAGAGCTCGACCCTGAAGTCAAAACGTCTTCGAAAGGAACTTTTCTCGGCGTGCCCAACCACTTGTACAAATATAACAACCAAAGGAAATAAAAAAAAAGAAAAAGAAGGTGGCGTGGCGCGAGTTACGCCGGATCGTATCTTATCTGGTGCGGGGGGGTGGGGGGGGGGGGGGGGGGGGGGGGGGGGGGGGGGGGGGGGGGGGGGGGGGGGGAGTTTACTTACGGCCGCGATGAATAAGTGATATCGCGATGTCGCTACGCCTATACGATTATACACGACAGAATTTAGCGAACGTAACGCGTAAAAAAAAGGGGGCAAAAAATTTCGGGTAAAGAAAAATTCATCGTGACGACTTTCGTTAAGTTTTTTTTTTTTTTTTGTTCTTATTTCCGCGAGTCCAGGGTGTGTGCTTTTAGCTGTTGTTTCCGTGAGTGCGCGATGAAAGACCGCGCTTGCGCACTCTCGGGATTCGCAAAAAGTGACGTAGGATTTTACGGTTCCTCAAGAAAATCACTTTCATCGAATCGTTTATATCGATCGTGACTAATTAAAACTCGTCGACGAAAAAAAAATTAAAAAAAAAAAAAAACGCTCGATGAATCTCGCGCGACATCTTCGAACGTACTTTTTCATCAGGTTTCGCAGTGCTGCATTGGGAATTAGTGCACATGCTGCGTCACGAGCTCTACCGGGTTCCCACAGGATATGCACTTCGAGAGCCTCCTGTGTTGCGGACGAGAAGCGACAGAGAGATCGAGAGAGAGAGAGAGAGACAGAGCGATCGAAAGAGGAAAGGGGAGGGGGGGGGGGAAATGAGACCGAAAAATTCCGAAAGTAACGAAGCAGCTGCGTGGCGATCGTTCTCCATCCCACAATCCTGGATGCTGGTACAGACCTGGATATCTATATAGTTCGAGGCTCTTTTCCTTCCTTCTTTCCCTATGCTCCTTTCGTTCTTTTGGGGCCCTTCGGGCTATCGCGCATGGATACACACTTTTCGCGTGTCCTTATCGTTTTTATTTTTACTTTTGCTTCGCATCTCGACAGTTCTCTCTCTCTCTTTCTCTCTCTGTCTCTTTCTTGTTTTTTTTCTCTATCTCTCTCTCTTTTTCGATTCCTCTCTTTTCAGTCTTTGCGAGTTATTATTCTCTTCAAATTCTGTGCATCTCGCACTCTTTTTTCCTTACGTCAAAGAGTAGCTCTCTCTCAATCTTTCTCCCTCTCTCAATCTCTCTTTCGCTGCTTCTCTCTGTCTCCTTAATCCTCCGTGGACCTTCGAGTCCTGGTAAAGCTGTTTCCTCTTTCCTCTTTCTCTCCTTCTCTTGCTCTCTCTTTCTCCCGTTCTCTCTCTCTCTCTCTCTCTTTCGCCCCTTCTCTCTCTCTCTCTCTCTTTCTCTCCTTCTCTCTCTCTCTCTCTCTATTTCTGTCTCTCTCTCTTTCCCTCTTTCCCTCTTTCTCTCTCTCTCTCTCTCTCCCTCTCTCTGCCTCTCGACTTCCCTCCCTCTCTCTTTCTCTTTTCCTCTCTCTCTCGACTTCTTTCTCTCTCACTCTCTCTCTTTCTTTCTCTCCTTCTCTTTTTCTTTTTCTCCCCTTCTCGATTTGTCCCTCTCTCTCTCTCTCTCGCTGAGCTCTCGCCTGAACCCCATAAATAAATAGCTGTCTCTGAAACGCCAGTTACCTCGTCCCTTGTCGAATTTATTAATGCAATTCGTCGTACGAATTCTTCTGGATGACCCTCTCCTCTCGCTGAGCTCGATTTCTCTCCCTCATCTCCGCGTGTATGTAAAACACGCACGCACGCCTGTATCTCATGCACACGTACCCATATATTTTTGTGTAATAACGCAATAACTGAATAAATTACTACAAAAAAAAAAATATTAAACATTTTTTTTTTAATTTAAATATTTAAAAAAAATGATAAATAAATATATAAATAAATCAACGCCCAAAAATAAATAAATAAATAAATGCTCATCATTCGGATCTCCGTTTATTCGTTTTATTAAATTTTACCTGTACACGAATATTCGGTTTTTTTTCCTTTCCGGTACAAAATTGAGGGAAAAAAGAAAAAATCAACGGAAAATGGGGCTTGAGATAGAAACGCGGAAAACGGGGGCAGACAACAATTGAGCTAGTATTTAGCGAGCGCACGGTAAAAAAAAATATTAAAAAAAGGTTCAAAGGCACGGCCAGACGTGCGCCGGAGAAATAAGCCTCTCTCTCTCTCTCTCTCGTAGCCCTTATCTCATCGAGATCATTCGTGCTCTTTCGCCCCGCCGCAGCTTCGATAAGTTATTGCTAATTAAAGAGAAGTGGAAGAAAAAATAAAATGAAGAAAAAAAACAATGTACACGCACCGTAACGATCTTGCCTCGCGTCGAGTCTGGATGCTCCTCAATGAGGAGAGGAGAAGCCGCGAGAAACCGACGAGGTGCGTCAAGGCAGACGTGCTTCCACCAATCATATATATAGTTTTCATAAGTGAGCTTTCTCTCTCTCCCTTTCGCTCTGTCTGTCTGTCTTTTTTCTCATTTATAAAATTATTTATAATTTTTTCTAACTACTGATAATTTATACATTGTAACAATAAAAAATTGATAAATTATACAAAAACATCGAAATTAAGAATTAAGAAATAACACATTGATAATAATAGAAATAAAGCAAAAAGAAAATCCGGTATGTAAGAATAATGAGACGTGAGTGCTCATCCCTTATGTATTATTATTATTTTCATCAATTTATATTTATCATTATATTTATAAATATTATCTTATTATATTTATCAATTTTTTATTTTTACAATGTTACCCGATACTGTTATCATCATCATCATCATCATCATCATCTCTCTTTCTCTCTTTATTATTTTTGTAATAATTGTTATTATTTACATATCATTATCAACATTATTATCACTATTATTGCTATTATTTTATCATAATCCTTGATATTTATATTCAATTATTATATACCCAATAGTCAATATCGATATAATCAATTATATTATAAATCCCCATAATTAATTATTGTATTACATTTGGATTATTGGATTAGTTCTGTATATTCTATTTTCCGTATACTGTCCTTAAAAAAAGCTTTCTCTTTGCCAAACTCATTTTCATTAATAATCAAACACGAGAATGGCATTATTAAAAACAATCCAAAAAATCGTACACTAGCAATTAAATAAATCACGGCATCCATCAAACCGAATCAACTTCGTTAATCGACGTAAAAAATTGCACGGTGCAGTTCCTCCCCCCCCCCCTCCCTCCCTCCTCCTCCCAAAATTCTCCGAACTACCTTTTCATAAATTTTAATTTAATTTTCGTTAAATCAATTTTAAATCAATTTTATCGGATTACCGTCGTGCTATCATCGTTTCCGCAACATCTACCTTAATCTCGGCAACAATTAACGTAATACCAACCGAAACAAATGAGCAATTACGGCGAGACTTGTAACGCGAATATGAGCGCCCGAGCGGCTCTCGATTTTATACATTGCGCGAGAACAAAGTGTACACACTGGAGAGACTTGTAAATCGCGCGGCAATGATGTTATACGAGAGGGCCCTGCTCGGCTCTGAAGTGCCTCGTTACTTACCCGAGCGTGTACCATATACGAGGTACCCCATCTATATACGTGCAAAACTATAACTGTACGTATCCGGAGTGTTACAATAATCTGTTCGAGAGAAGAGGTCGACGAGGGCGGTAGGGGGGAGGGGGAGGGGGGAGGGCTTATTCTTTGTACGAAGATATCAGAGCCTGGCATATACTGCACGATAAAAAAAAAAAAGTACAGTCTCGAGCCGTACGGAATTTGAACACTTTACAATGATAATTGGCAAAAGTTGATTTTTAATAGACGTTAGATTTTTTTTTTTTTTTTCGGAACAGTTGAAGCGGTTTTACATGAAAAGTATAATTTTTTAAATACGTTGTTTGAATTGTTTAGGAGAAAATTGTTTTGTGGATGTTAAATGAAAATATTTGATTTTTAGTCGTTAATTTTTTTTTTTTTTTTTTTTTTTTTTAATGATTGTAGTCGTTTTTTATAAGAACTTTAATTTTTTTGTACGGAATTTACATTATTTGAGAGAGAATGATTTTATGGATTTTATGTATATTGTGATTTTTAGGTATCGGTAATTCTTTTCTTTTTTCGTAGTAATTTTAGTGGTTTTGCATAAAAATTTTGATTTTTTTAATACGTTAGTTGAATTTTTTAAGAGAGAATGATTTTATGGATTTTATAAAGACAGATTTGATTTTTCGTCGTCGTTAATTTTCTTTCAATCGTACTGATTTTGTAGGAAAACTTTAATTTTTTATACGTAATTTATATTATTAGAGTGAAAAATGATTGTGTGAATTCGAAATTTAAAAATTTGATTTCTAATAGCCGTTCATTTTTTTTTTTTCAAAATAATCAAAGTGGTGTCGCGTGAAAACTATGATTTTTCAAGTGGGAATTGAATATCAGTGAGTCAGACGTGACCTTCAAGATTAGTCATTTTAACTTAAGGAAGATCTGGGCTGGGTTATCGGGGCCAGTCCAGTCTTTTCCCAGGTCAAGATTATTCTTGAAGCAACTTGGAGTATTGAAGATTCACGATTGGATCCTTCGTTAAAAATTGCTCGAAAAATAATGTTGATCTGGAAAAATACTGGACCGTGCCTTTAATCCCAGACTTTCCTCAAGTTCAAACGCCATTCAGCTGACCTTCAAGGGCACATCTTAACAATGGCCTCAGTACACAATTGACCGTAACTTTCTCGGCTCTTTCGAAAACAAGGTTGCACTTGAAATGACCTTGAAGACGAGGTTCAAGGTCAAGTGAAGGTCACCATTGAATTTCCCGTTGAAAAAAACCTAAGATTAGAGCTAGAATATTTTTTCTTCATGTAACAAAACCACCGAAATTTGCAAGTGTTCAAGTTGAACTCAAGTTCAAACGACCTTCGGTTGACCTTCAAGGTTATATCTGACCAATAGCCTCGGTACATATTTGACCGTAAAAATGTCCGCTCTTTCGATCGCCGATGCAAAAAAATAGGCAATAACAAAAAAGACGCAACCTGTTTGAAAAAACAAGGTTCAACTTGCAATGACCTTGAAGACAAGGTTCAAGGTCAAGTAAAGGTCACCATTGAATTTTCCGTTAAAAAAAACCTAAGATTTGAGTTTGAATATTGTTTCTTTATATTAAAAAAATTCTATGAATTTCGCAAGTGTTTTCACACTTTTTCTCCACCCTGTACATCGAAGTACTTAGCACAAATGACCTCGTATAACACTCGGCGTCAAAGTGCCGTTCTATATGCGAGTCCTCGAGGCTCTAGAGACCCGAGTGAAAAACTCTTCGAGTGGCAAACGGGTGCACGATTGAATATGCAAGCATTGGCAAAAAAAAGGGGGAATTAGATAAAAAATGAAAAAAAAAATAATAATAATAATAAAATTGACGTTTCAAGAATCGTATACGCACAACGATCGCGACTGTGCAAGCGAGTCTACGGCGATCCTCTTCTGCGAGTTTTCTCAGTTGCATTCGACGAAGCTCGCCGGAAAAATAATAAATAAAAAAAAATAAGTAGCGTGGTCTTGGCAAACAATATAGCACCGTTACGATAACACAGCTATTCGATAATATCTGCGTTATTTAATTATATATTAACTCTAATAGCTCTCCTACTAATCAAATATTTATAACTCCGATTTCATCTCGATCGCGAGAATCACGTTCTATGAAAACGTATCGTAACGAGGAAAGGAGGCGATAGAAAATAATTGCAAGAAAACGTTCGTAATGTTCGCTTCGAGCTGTAACGTCGACGGGATCTCGAGAGTTTTTTCAAACGCTATATTTTTTTAATTTTTTTTATTTTTTAGCGGATTGTTATTATTACTTGAATTTTATTTCTTTATTAGAAAACAACAATTATTATTATGATTATTATGATAATATTTTTTAATATTATTTTTTTTAGTTAGAAACTATAAATATTGATATTATTATTATTATTATTATTGTTGCACTTTTTAATTGTAGTGTTTAATATTTGTTGTTATTATTGATATTATTGTTATTATTAATGTTGGTGTCATTACTATTATTGGAAAATTGATGATTTTTTATTTGACGATTTTTTTTGATTGGTCATTTTCGAAAAAATGACATTTTGTGGTTAAGGGAATGACGAACACGCGAATTCGGCCGCGAACTCACGACTTCTCGGGCGAAGAATCGTGGCAGGACAATTGCCGAGCGCTGAGCGTGCCCGCGTGTGTCTTTATGCACGTGTGGATTCGTTACGAGCGCAGCGTGGAGAAAAGATGCGCGTAGTTTCGTCCCAACGAAAACACACACGTATATGTACGTGTGTCAACCGATACTCACATACGTATAAGTGGTATATACTTTCCGGGAAAACTATATGAGATATCAA
>JAPYZI010005692.1:0-16016 GCA_030523105.1 Ophioninae sp. A BG-2022a | reverse complement strand
TGTTTTTATTTTTTATCGATAATTTATGGGATTTTGGAAAAATCATTTTTGTTTTTATTTTTTATCGATAATTTATGGGATTTTGGAAAAATCATTTTTACTTTTATTTTTTCTTGATAATTTATGGGTTTTTGGGAAAATCATTTTTTGCTTTTATTTTTTCTCGATAATTTGTGGTATTTTTGAAAAATCATTTTTGCTTTTATTTTTTCTTGATAATTTCTGGTATTTTGGAAAAATCATTTTCGTTTTGATTTTGTTCTCGAAAATCTCTGGCATTTTGGAAAAACCATTTTTCTTTCTATTTTGTTCTCGAAAATCTCTTGCATTTTGGAAAAACCTTTTTTGTTTCTATATTTTCTCCAAAATCTCTGGCATTTTGGAAAAACCATTTTTCTTTCTATTTTGTTCTCGAAAATCTCTGGCATTTTGGAAAAACCATTTTTGTTTTGATTTTTTTTTTTGAAAATCTCTGGCATTTTGGAAAAACTATTTTTTTCGGTGACAATTTTCACTAAAACGACAATTTTTTTGGTGTCCATTACGGTAATTTTGGCAGAAATCGTCGACCAGTCGTATTTTCATCTCGAAGAACGAATTAAGGGCGGAAACGTTGAACGAGGTCGAATTGTTCGGGGAAGACCGGAAACGCCGCGGTGACGCTCTCGATCACATGACGATCAGGCTCGAATCAGTTTCACCGGCGATCGAAGAATTTATGCCTCTT
The DNA here is from genome assembly GCA_030523105.1 of Ophioninae sp. A BG-2022a. Classification (NCBI taxonomy): domain Eukaryota; kingdom Metazoa; phylum Arthropoda; class Insecta; order Hymenoptera; family Ichneumonidae; species Ophioninae sp. A BG-2022a. The sequence goes on along the minus strand of JAPYZI010005692.1, from coordinate 15,289 downwards.
AAACGTCCAGTCGTGATGGAAGTCATCGCGAACAGACCTGGAAGTCCTCACGTCCAATGAGAAAAAAATCTCAGAAAAAAAAACATCGAACCTTTTCAAGGATTTCAAAGAGGGAAAAAAAAAGGAGGAAAAATATTTGTATATCGATCGTTAACGAAACGTATGGTTAGTGTAGGTGAAAAAGTGACGTAAGGGATGTACGAAATAAAAGGCCAATTGAGGCAAATACCTCGAAGAAGTCATTGCTCAATTTATTTGTTCCGGGAAGGTTATCCATCGTTTCGTGGACCATTGTCACGAATCATTATTACATAATTGGTCTCATTACACAGGGGCCTCGCACAATGTTGGCCAGTATGAAAGAAAAATGCGTGACCGCGGACAATATGAGAGTTTGCGCGATTATTCGCCGGGACGACGCGTTCGACGACGTACGACGTCGTAATAGGGAGAATTGCGTCGCCACTTCTTCCTCGAGTTACGAATTATTCGAGCTCTTATAAAAGGAGCTGCCAGACTTTAAGGTCCTCCAAGTACGTCGAGTGTATTCGAGTCAAGATGATCATCCCTCTGATACCGTTGTTCCTCGGTGAGAAATCAAACTTCGATCCTAACCTCGTTTCGGGACCCAAACAAACCCAAACAAGTTTCTTTCGTGATTTTTTTTTATTCGATTCAATGACTTTTTCGGACCTAATCAAAGACGCGTTGTTCCACGTAAATGGTAGTAAATTCAAGTTAATTCAGCCAAATTTAAATTAGATTCAATCAAGTTAAAAATGGGCTTAAGGTATGACTCAACTTAGATTTTGTTTATTTATGGGAATATGGCCCGTAAACTCATGAAGCATCGAGCCTTTGCGAATTATTTATTACTTTGGCTCGTGAGTCCGTTGAGTTGAGGGAGTTTGTTGAGTTAATTGAGTTTGTTTGGGTCAATTGTGTTAATGGAGTTCGTTGAGTTTGTTTGGGTTAACGGAATTCGTCGAGTCAATTGAGTTTACGGGATTCGTTGAGTTTGTTGAGTTAACGGAATTCGTTGAGTTAATTGAGTTAACGGAATTAGTTGAGTTAATTGAGTTAACGGAATTAGTTGAGTTAATTGAGTTAAAGGAGTTCGTTGAGTTAATTGAGTTAACGGAGTTCGTTGAGTTAATTGAGTTAACGGGATTCGTTGAGTTAATTGAGTTAAAGGAATTCGTTGAGTTAATTGAGTTAACGGAATTAGTTGAGTTAATTAAGTTAACGGAATTACTTGAGTTAATTGAGTTAAAGGAGTTCGTTGAGTTAATTGAGTTAACGGAGTTCGTTAAGTTAATTGAGTTAACGGAATTAGTTGAGTTAATTGAGTTAAAGGAGTTCGTTGAGTTAATTGAGTTGACGGAATTCCATGGGTTAATTGGGTTGATGGAATCCGTTGAGTTAATTGAGTTTAAGGAATCCGTTGAGTTAGTTGAATTCAAGGAATCCGTTGAGTTAACTGAGCTTAAGGAATCCGTTGAGTTAACTGAGTTTGAGGAATCCGTTGAGTTAATTGAGTTTACGGAATCCGTTGAGTTAATTGAGTCCATGAGTTTTTGAACGTCAGTAAAAAAAAGTGCAACATCGAGTTTCAAAATTCAGTAAATTCAGTAAAATTCGAGATTGGCACGAATCCCGAAGCCATATTGATAACAACGATCGATTTTCAAAGCTGCGAGCATCGGGTTTACCGAGAACGAGATGGCGATGAAAGAGAGTTGGAGATACGGTCCAGAAGCGATTTACGAGGCGTTTACCGATCGGGTTTCCCATTTTAACAACACGCCGAACAACGTCACGAGTTTTGTAACGCCGACGAAAATCGCTTGTCGCCCGAAGAGCTCGGGTTCGCTGATTTGTCGATTTTACGACGGGAGTTACCGACTGCCGATAAAAAAGGAGCAGAATCCGGAAAAGTTTCAGCTCTTGGAAAACAGCGGTGACGAGGAAATATTCGAGCTTATATTTCGTCGAGACGGACTCAAAAAAATCGTTGTTTCACGGTTCATGAATTTTCGAATTCTCGATACACTGAAAAGATGGGTCGGTCAGTTTAACGTTGGAACTGACGTTTATGATTTCGGAAGGAGCCAATTCGAAACGACGGAAAACTTTACGACCGGGGTTTGTCAGACTGCTTACGTTCTCAGCTCCAGAAACGCCACTCTCGATGATGCAACGGACAAACCCTGGGATATGCTCATGTTGAGAGTCAAAATACCCGTAAAGAACAGAGTTATGGAAATGAGGAGAACACGAAATCTCGCCGAGTGTAATTATCAGAATTATTACTACAAAGGACTAGAAATTTATCGAGAAAATGGACTGAGGATACTCGAAAGAAAAATCGTGAGTGTCATTTTTCAGTTGTTATAAGTACGTACTAAATCGAATGGCAAATAGATTTTCGTTGAGAATAATGAATGTCCGATCGAATCGTAGAAATCGTCGAACAGTGAGATGCTCATCGGGAGAAATAAATTTTCATCAACGACGGAAAACACCATCGTCGAAACGAACAACTTCGACTCCCGTGTCAATATCGTTACCGAAAAAATATCTTTGACTCTGATCGATATCGTACCGGCGGTCGGTAAGTTACCAACGTTCAACGGACCTACGGTCGAGACAAGCATCTTTCCAGGCGATTACTTTAATTCTAATCACGCGATGGCGCTGGAGAGCAGCTCGGAAGAGGAAGTCAGCCAGTCCGACGAGCGCAACGATTTGATTTGAAACCCTCGATTTAACGATCAATAAATTAATCGTCGTTTTGAAAAAATTTTTTTTTTCTACGTATTTAGAAACAACGATTCAGATTGGCTCGTGAAAAATCGTTATTGAGAAAACTCTCGAATCACCGATCGAAATAATAAATTACGAAGCTAATTGCCTCATTAACGTTTCAACCAAAATTTATTATTGGTCGAAACTTAAAAAAAAGTAAAGTTTTTAATAAAAAAAAAAAAAATAAATTATTTTTAGACACAAGATTTCAAAAAATTTCAAAACTCAAACAAAATCGAAAAGGAGGCTTAGTAATTATTAATAATTTAATGAGCACTGATTACTAATTAAATTATTAATAATTTAATTAGCACTAATTACTAAATCTCTTTTTCAATTTTGTCACGTTTCAATTTCGTTTGCGTTTTTTTTTCAAACCTCCCACCTTTTTTTCTTTTACCCGCGATGAGGTCGCTAGTGTACACTCGTAAAAATGTGGCACGTTGGGATCGCGATGCAACGTAAATTAAAATGAAAATTGGCCGGATTGCATTTTCAACGAGGACGAAGCTCGGAAGGCTTCTTCGCGCCAATCGTGACTCCCATTATGGTATCGCGATGACCAAATAACCAATTACTAAATCTAGTATAAACGTCCCGGTTGATGAACGACGAGGGTGTTGGTAGTGCAGTTTGCAATTCAGTCGAGACGAGCGCGTAGTCATGAACGGGTCAACTGTTGTCACCATTTTTCTTGGTAAATAAATCGTAAACGATAAATCGTAAGTAAGCTTGTTGAAAAAAATGAATTAACGGACTTAAATGTTTATCGATTTTTATCGCTTGGGGAAATCGCGATAACCGCTACAACATCGAATGTTTTTTACCGATCGAGTTGGTTATCCACTCTGTTCGACAAAGGCGTGCACGCCTGAAAAATAAGCTTTTTTCATAAATTTTTTAAACTCGTTTAACGTGGTTTTTTAATACCCAATTAAATATATGTTATTCCACGTATGTTAAAGTAGATTCCAGTAAATTTTTGTTTAAAAAGAAACGATAGTTGAAGCACAATAAATGGGAGAGTTAATGCCTATCGGATATTTCACTCTCCCTAGTGGAATTGAAATCTCTGGTTTGATTCGTCCGAAATGAAAAAAATAAAATTTTCTCTTAATCCGCATTAACTTCGCTATTGTTAAGCGTAGCCGTTCTTCGTTGTGTGCACTTATCGAAATATGGCAACGTTTCGAAATAAAAATTACCATTTTTATCCCAAATAATTTCGTTCGAGGTGATTTGAAAAATATCTATTCTCAAAAAAAAATGAAAACGGCTACGTTAATTGATAGTTATTAAGATACCAAAAATTTTCGTGAAAAAATTTGACAAATCCGAGCATTATTGCTCGAGTTATCGTCCGCGATAGTTCGAAAAAAACATTTTTGAGAATAACGCTTTTTCGCTAAAAGTACCGAAAGTCCCTAATTTTTGCGAATCACGAATTAATTTTCGATACACATATTCTTGCCAGTATGGACCACAAGAAAACCGAGAAAATTGATATTTCAAACCGTCACAATGGAATTTTTCCTTATGGAAAAATGAATTTGGTGTATTTGGAAATATTTTGAAAAATTGATACGTCCTTTCGTCAGGTACGTTATTATCGTTGGATCGAACGATTTGCTTTCCAACCGGAAGTGATGAGAAGAATTCAACGCGCGGCGTTACGAATTTCGAGTACGGTTACCGACTGACGATAAACGTAGCGGATAACCTTAAAGAATCGATATTGACGACGAAAGTGAAGTGTCGAGAAGTAGCTGATCCGATTAGAGCAGGTTTGGTTTGTATCCTTGAGGATCCACAATACCAAACGATTTATCGAGTTTTACCATGCGACGGTTCGATCGAGCCGCTCTGTGATACCGACCATCTAACAGTTGACAATTCTTACACGGGTGTATTCGGTATCGAATATAATTCGTCAACGGTCGATCACGTGACAGCCCGAGTACCGTTGATTCACAAAAAAACAAACGTTTATCGGACGATCGCCGATTTGTTGTTTCCCGGTTTCGAAGTCTCGGACAAACCGGAAGGAACTTATTCGCTCGTTGAGGAATCCGTTTACGGAAAATGCGAGGCAACGATAAAAGTGGTACGAACGCGAATAAAAACCGAACGTATGAAAAATGGGACCAACGAGGAAGAAAGGGCGGAAGTACCAAAAGTGGCTTTTTTCCCAATCAACGCACGCGCGAACAATGATCCCAACTATCGCGAAATGCTCAGCGTTAAGAGTACCAGAAATTTGGAAACTTGCCATCCGATTGCTGGCTTGCTTATCATAAACACTTCTTTTTATCATCCCATGATGACGTCCCTTCATTACGCCGTTGTAAGTCCGAGTCATCTTCGACTTATCAAAACTTCGATCGTATTGAATAATCGCAGGGGGATTTCGATGCTTTATTTAAAATTGAGGTTAAGGACGCTCTTCGATTCGACTCGGTCGGTAAGGCAAATCGGAACAGTAAATACCCACAAAGTTCCCAAACGGCTTTTCATAATTTCACGAAATTTGACCAGGCAGTGTCAAATTGATAGACGAGCGTCTTCTCGTCAAATTTCTTGAATCAATTAACAAAAAAGTAGATCGTATTACCATCCGGGAACCCTGATGGAAATTACGTAAAATCCAAAGTTTGGCTAACGTCACGAATCGGAGGGTCGACGCGGACCCAGATTCGAAACACACATTTTGCGATCTCGATCGTTCGATTCCATCGCGTATTTCAGAAAATCCGTGGGAATCCACAATTTGTAAGTAATCGTTTTCGATTTCGAAAAAATCTCGGACGCCGTGTGTGGATAATCACGAATTTTGGAGAGACGCTCGTTTCCGAACTGTTCCGTGGAGTCGTATGTACGCGAACGTAGTCACGCTCGACACCTGGCGGCGCCTTTCGGAGACGAGCGGTACCGCTGTAAAGCGGTAGGTATCGGCTCGCGCGAATTTTGCTTTACCGACTGCAATCGAGGCGCGTTTTCGGGCGAACGAATATATTGTTTTTTGTTTATTTTTTTGTAATTCGTCACACCTCATTGTTGCGCTTGATTCTTGACAGGAGACGAACGATAAAATCGATTCCTAATAAAATAGCTGCAAAACCATTTTAATAAAATCGATACTTGCGAATTTTCATCTAAAAAAACAGAAAATACTTCGCGCACTTTCGAAATAGCGTGTCGAATAAACGAAACAGTAATTCGACGAATTCGAGAAAACTGAATTAAATAATTTAGTCAATAAAAATAGTAAATAAATGTTAATTTTTATTTTAACTTTTAAAAACTATTGGATTATTTCATTTCATATTATGTCTATTAATTATTTATTATTCTATTATTTCTTTATTATTTTTTGTCGATAATGCAGAAATCATCGACCAGCCGAACGATAGTGACGGAGAGAACCTTCATCTCGTACACGACCGAGAACATTGCCATGAGGAACATAGAGGATCCAAACGAAAATGCAACGACGCTTCACGTTCGAACAACGTTGACGTTGCACTCGAGTGAACCAACGAAAGATCCGGTTTCTACTTCCTTTCAAAGGGGGGTTTTCATTTCTACCGATTTTCCATTCCACTCGATTTTTTCGACTGAAATCCGTCATCTGTCGGTAAACAATCATGATCGTCCCGAAACGTCAACGAAAAGGGAAAGCGAATAAAGATAAAGCCACAGTGGCGCTAACTATAAATCGAGTGTCGATCATTTAACCTAAAAAAATTAAATCCGTCGAATATTTATTTACATCTATAATTTTAAAAAGTGCTCATTGAATTTAATATAAAAAAACATTATTAACAATCGTAGCGATTACGAACAATTTTATTTAAAACAAATATGTAAAAAAAAAAACATTTTTCCAATATTTTCCGGAATATTATTATCGGAAATAATAACATTTGAGCCGAGGGTCGCGGTGTGTCGAAACGGCTGGTTTTTATGCTACGAACGAATTGGCGTAATCTGAGGCGATCATTGATGCTTGCGTACTAGAGCCATGACACTACGCATTGACGGGGGTCATATGTATAAACCCAATATAAGATAGGAAGAAGGATGGCCCGGACAAGGGTACGTGCGAGTCGGTCAGTCCTGAGATTGAAACGAGAACGAGAGGATTTACAACCGCAGTTGTACGAGCTCCGAGATCAGCTAGGAGAAAAAATAAACAAATAAGTAAAAATATTAAAAATTAAAAAAATAAAAATACAAAATACAAAAATTAAAAAATACAAAATTAAATTATAAAAAATAAAAAACTAAAAAATAAAAAAATCAAAAATGAAAATATAAAAAATAAAAAAATTAAAAATTAAAAACTACAAAATTAAAAAATCGAAAATAAAAATATAAAAAATTAAAAACTAAGAAATAAACAAAAATAAAAAATAGTAATATAAAAAATAAAAAATAAAAATATACAAAAATAAAATAACAAAAAAATTAAAAATAAAAAAATAAAAAATAAAATTAAAAAAAAAAAACGCGTCGCAATGGAAATAACAGTGACGACGTATCTGATAGGATCGAGCGTTCTCGCGCTGGTTATTATTCTGTACAAGGTGTTGTTCGATAAATCGAATAATTGGAAGTCGAGAGGAATCGATTGGGTACCCGGAGCTCTGCCGTTTTTCGGTAACACGTTTTCAGTGGTGACCTTGAGGGAATCAATGACGACATGGACGCTGAAAATTTATCGAAAGTATCGCGGAAGATCAAGAATAATCGGTTTTATGAACGCTAGTAAACCAAGCCTGATGATTCTTGATCCTGATTTAATAAAGGTCGTACTACAAACCGGTTTCAAGGCGTTCAAGGACAACGAGATGGCGGTCGATCCAAAATACGATCCTCTGATAGCCAATGATCCGTTTTTCTTACGAGGCGAAGAATGGAAAGATTCACGGGGGGTTTTCGTCACCACGACTTCAACGAAGAGAGTGAAAATAATGATCGAATCTATCGAGCGTGCTTGCGAAAAATTAAGGATTTACTTGACGAATTCCGAGACTTTGGAAATCGAGGCGAAACTTTTATTCTCCAGATATACAAGCGAGGTAGCAACCAGCAACGTCTTCAGCATTGACGGACGCTCTTTCGACAAAGATACCAAAGATACCGTTCTCCAATCAATGTTGACCTGGCTTTCTCCATCAATCAAACAAACGGCTTTTTTCATTCTCGCTTTAACACCGTTCGCTGGATTTTTAAATAAAAGTTTCGTACCACCGGAAACCGACGCTTACTTCCGGCGTGTCGTCAAAGACGTTGAAGAAATGAAGAAACAACGGAACGTCACTTCCAACGACGTACTTCAAATGATGCTGGATTTGGTTAAGGAAAAAAAATTGTCGCGCGATCATGCGCTCTCGCACGCTTTTTCGTTTCTCGTTGAAAGCTACGAAACCAGCAGTTTGACGCTAAGCTTCGCGGCTTTTTCTCTCGCTAAAAATCCAAACGTTCAAGATAAAACTAGAACCGAAGTGAAAACCGTTCTTGAAAAATACAACGGTCGATTAACGTACGAAGCTATCCAAGAATTACACTACACCGAACGAGTTATCAATGAAACACTCAGGCTCTATCCACCTGTTGGCCAATTAGCAAAAATCGCCGTTGAAAAATATCGCCTCGAAGCTTCGGACGGTTGCAGTTTTGACGTTCAACCTGGCACTTCCATCGTTATTCCAGTTATTGGATTACACATGGATCATCTTATTTGGGATAATCCGGAAGTCTTTGATCCCGAAAGATTCAACAAGGAAAACGTTGATGGGAGACACAAATTTGTTTATTTACCGTTCAGCGAAGGACCCAGAGCTTGTCCAGGAACTCGTCTTGCTTTTGCTCAAATAAAAGCCGCGATCGCTACTATTCTCAATGATTATCGTATCGATCTGTCGAACAAAATGATCGATCCTGTTCGCTTCGATCCTTCCTACTTTCTCAATACGGCTCTCGGAGGATTTTTCATTAAATCATACTTGATGACCTTACGATGACCTTGAGCGTTTTCTGATCGAAATTGGGTACTCAAATGAGAGACGGTATCAGCGAGAAAGTATTGTATACCGGATATTTAAAAAAACATTGAATAAAATCGAATATGCATAAACCTAACCTCACTTCCTACTTCGCGAAAAAATCGATCTTTCTAATTTAATGGTAGCGCCGTCTCGGCACGTCTTTCGGATGATTTTTCGTTAAATTGACGCTGTTGGAAAACTGACGAAATCATACTTGATGACCTTACGATGACCTTGAGCGTTTTCTGATCGAAATTGGGTACTCAAATGAGAGACGGTATCAGCGAGAAAGTATTGTATACCGGAGATTTAAAAAAACATTGAATAAAATCGAATATGCATAAACCTAACCTCACTTCCTACTTCGCGAAAAAATCGATCTTTCTAATTTAATCACAGCGCCGTTTACCTTTTTTACGTTTCACTAGCGTTCAGCCATATTTACAATTCTGGGGCTTCAATTTTTTTTCAGTCATTGAATATTTTACCATAACCTCAAATTTCACATCTAAATCTTCTCCATAACCTCAAAGATGTTCCTTTTTTTTTTTTTTAAGATATTTACGTTTATGGGATCACTGAAACGGTTATGGGGTTAAAATCTATTAAACCCCATAATAAATATTAAAACCAAAAAAATATCATTTTCAACCGTAAATTCATTCAAAATTCAAATTTAAAAAAAAATCATTTTCAACCGTAATTTAATTCAAAATTCAAACCAAAAAAATATAATGTTCAACCGTAATTTAATTCAAAACTCAAACCAAAAAAATGTAATTTTCAACCGTAATTTAATTCAAAATTCAAACAAACTCAATTTTCACAATTTCATTTGTGGGAAAAATCGTTCAACGTGAAATTTGAGACGATATAAACCGTGAGTTTTTATCGTCAGCAAATCCTAAATTGAAGACGATTTAATTGTCCAGGTTTTCGGAAACGGTTTCAGCGACCCCAAAAACATCTAGTAAAAATCGTCTTTCCCAATCTTGACCCGAATATTTTCAAAATTTTTTACATTTTTTATTAATTTTTGTATTATTATTTTTTTTTTAATGACTCAGCGATTGAGAATCATCACTCGTCCCGTCCTCTTTATCAAAGCAACCTGGCACTCGGGCCTATAAAATCACGAGTATTAGAAGTCGCGATAAAGGCGAACGAGAGCTGCGTAGTTACGAGAATTATGCAATGAGAATGTGAAATTCAAGTCAGCCGATAATCGACCGACGGGATCGGCATAACCAAGAAAAAATAATATCATTTTCCGAATCGTTAGACATTGACCAAAATATTTTGCGGATCGAGTGACCTTGATTGATGATGACCATTGATCCAAAAATCTAATAGTAATCATATTTATGAAAACTCGAGTTCCAATGTCGCAATCAAAGTTGCGTCATCATCGAAAACTGAAAAAATAATGTCGTATACCTTCACCGTTAATTTTCATGAATTATCGTAACGAGTTCCGGTTCGTATCGATTCTTCAATTGGGATCAACGTTCTCTTCTGTAATCCAAACGTCACTGAATGTTTGTTGTGAAATTCGTTATGAAAAAAAAAAAAAAAAAAAAAAAAAAAATTAGAATCACAATATAATCATAATAATTATTATTATTATTGTTCTTATTGTAATTATTACTTATTATTATAATTTTTATTCAAATTTATTTCACAATAAAAAGAGTAATAATAATTTTAAAAAATAATAATATAATAATAATAATTATTATTATTATCGCTATTTTTTTAGGTTTTCAATTTATTATCGCAATTGTTTGGGTTTGGGATAATAATAATAATAATGATTATTATTATTATTGTAATTATGATTTATTATTATAATTTTTATTTAAATTTATTTGACAATAAAAAGAATAATAATAATTGGTATTGTTGTTGTTGTTATTATTTCGAAAGAAATTTGAATAACAATAATAATAATAAATTGGAAACCTGAAAAAATAGCGATAATAATAATAATTGGTATTGTTGTTGTTGTTGTTATTTTGAAAGAAATTTGCATAACAATAATAATAATTGGTATTGTTGTTGTTGTTATTATTTTGAAAGAAATTTGAATAACAATAATACCAATAAATTGGAAACCTGAAAAAATAGCGATAATAATAATAATAGTTATTATTATTATTATTATTCCTAATTTTTCAGGTTTTCAATTTATTATTGTTATTGTTTGGGTTTGTTCGGGTTTATTTGGGTCTGGGATAATAATAATAATAATAATTAGTATTGTTGTTGCTATTGTGAAAGAAATTTGAATAATTTCCCCACTATTTCAAATATTTATTATATATTTTGTTGAAAAAAATTAGAATCGATGATCGATTGGGATTTATTTGGGAAAAAAAAAAATTTAACGAACGGGAGTATCTTTCCGACAGATAGGAAGATTACAACGCAGGAAGATTGGGGTTAAATCAGAACGATAAGGAATTATTTATCGTACCCTTGTCTGTTTCCGATAAGATTGCGATTTTATTATTATTTTTATAAATCGGACGGTCGGGTATGCCATTACGATTGAACTCCGGGAATGATAATCGCATACTCGAGGAATGACAAAAACGTAGGGAGTTGCGTGTTACGGTTGGATATCAATAACAGCACGGTATTATACGAATTAAAGAGACGAGTGAGAAACGAGGATGCAACGACGCAAACGAAAGGACGTCACGAGACGGTTACGAGTAACCCGGAGTTTTCAGTAGCGCGTTGTCTTCCGTAAGACGCGGTGATCGTCGCGGAAGAAACAAAAAAATTGAATAAAAAGAAGGAAAATAAATAAAGAATCGTAGAAATGGAGATAACGGTAGCGTCGATCCTGATAGGAGGAAGTACTTTAACCCTTATTGTTTTTCTTTACAAATGGCTGTTCAGTCATTTGAATTATTGGAAATCAAGAGGAGTACCATGCGTTCCTGGTGCTCTACCATTCTGCGGTAACACTTTATCCGTTTTAACCTTGAGAGACAACATGGCAACTTGGGGTCGTAAAGTTTATCTCAAGTATCGTGGAAAAGCTAGTATGATTGGTTTTTTCAACATGAGCACGCCAACCCTGATGATCATTGATCCGGAAGTAATAAAGGTCGTATTACAAACGAGTTTCAAATCTTTCGAGGACAACGAGCACACGGTTGATCCAAAAATGGATCCACTTGTGGCCGGTGATACGTTTTTTCTTCGGGGTCAACCGTGGAGGGATTTCCGGGCCGTTTTCGTAACGACGCTTTCAATAAAAAGAGTGAAAATAATGAGCGACTCGGTGGTGAAAACTTGTGAAAAATTGAGGGACTTTATGAAACGAAAAATATCGAACGGAGAATCGAAAGAGGAACCACGAGCTATAACGCTTGAAACGAAAGATTTGTTCTCGAGATACACGAGCGATATGGCTGCCAGTACGATTTTTGGTATAGACGGTCGTTCGTTCGACCTTGAAGCTAACGATACTCTTTACGACTCGATGAAATGGTGGTTCGGACCTTCCACCAATCACGCTATTACTTTCGTACTCTCGTTGTCGCCTCTCGGTAAATTCGTCAGGACCAGCTTCGTACCCCCAAAAATGGATTCTTATTTCCGACAGTTATCGAAAGACGTCGAGGAACTGATAAAACGAAAGGAAATATCATCGAACAATGTATTCGGTATGATGATGGATTTGGTTAACGATGGAAAGATATCTTATACGGACGCTCTTTCTCACGCTTTTGCTTTTTTGATTGAAATATACGAAACTAGCAGTTTGACGTTGAGTTTCGTTTGCTACGTTCTATCGAAGAATCAAAACGTTCAAGAGGAAACTCGACGTGAAATAAATATCGTTTTGGATAAATACAACGGTTGTTTGAGTTACGAAGCTATTCAAGAATTGAATTACACCGAGCGTGTCGTCAATGAAACCCTCAGGCTCTTTCCACCTCTCGGATATTTGGCGAAAGTTGCAGTTGAGGAACATCGATTGATTGGATCCGATGGTATCAACGTTAAAGTCGAACCGGGAACTTCGATACTCATACCAGCTATGGGTCTTCACGAAGATCCTGATATTTGGGAGAATCCTCAGATCTTTGATCCTCAAAGATTCACCAAGGATAATATCGAGCGCAGACACAAATGCGTTTATTTGCCGTTTGGTGATGGACCCAGAGCTTGTCCCGGTACTAGACTGGCTTATGCTCAAATCAAAGCTGCAATCGCTACCGTTCTTCGTGATTATCGAATCGATTTATCACCCAAAATGATTGATCCGTTGATCATCGAACCTTCTTACTTTCTCAATACGGCTCGTGGTGGATTTTTCATCAATTTTACGCCATTGAAGAAACAACGTTGATGGCTCGTTGTTACATCGTCAAGATTATATCAATTTTTGTCCTGACGTTTTCCTTGACCGATCATCAACGGTCCTACGAGATAACGGCTTGTTACTCCTGTTATTCCGTATTACTCGACATATTGTACACGAATCTTCGTAACTTGGTATTACGTATGGAAAAAAAAAAGAAGAAAAAAAAAATACTTCGTCACCTAATTTGCAATTGCAGCCGATCATCCTCCAACGATCTCTTTGGATAACGAGTCGTTTTGTGTCTTTGAAATACGCTTTGCTGTACGAAACTCAATATATAGATATATATATATATATATATATATATTTTTTTTTTTATTAATTATCGAACGAAATTGTTGTATCGAGGAGTGAATTTTTTTAAAATGAAGAATTGAAGATGAGTAAGATAATAAAATGAAAGATCGAAGAGACTTTGGAAAATAGAAAATATGTGAGGTTGATGGGAATTTGAAAATAAAAAATTTTTTTTTCTTCTATTTTTTGGGGGGATTTTTTTCAAATTTGGATAAAATAGAACGGTCGTTACATTACGAAATAATATTGTTGTATTAATAAGCGAATTTTTTGAAATGAAAAATCGTTGAAGAGTACGAAAATAAAATGAAAGTTTGAAGAGACTTTGGAAAATTGAAAATATATGAGGTTAATGGGAATTTGACATTTTTAAATATTTTCTTTTTTCTTTTTTTTGGGGCTATTTTTTATAATAACAATGAAACGTTGTTTTTATAAATATTCAAATTTGGATAAAATAGAGCGGTCGTTAAATTACGAAATAATATTGTGTGTATTAATAAGCGAATTTTTTGAAATGAAAAATGGACGAAGAGTACGAAAATAAACTGAAAGTTTGAAGAGACTTTGGAAAATAGAAAAAATATGAGGTTAATGGAAATTTGACATTTAAAAATATTTATCTTGTATTTTTTTGGATTTTATAAAATGACAATGAAACGTCGTTTTTTTTACATTATAAAAACGTGCATAAAATAAATCTTTGATTAAATAAAAAACATTTTGATTACATAAAAAAAAAAAATGATTCATTCGAATGAAAAGTTGCTGAAAAATAGGAAAAAAAAATGGAATTTCAAAGAAACGTTGGAAAGAAAAAAAGCGAAAGAAATAAAATGAAAACAAAAATGAAAATGTGTTATTTTGAATGTAACAAAGAATGGTTTTGTTCAAACTTTGAATAGAAGCCTTCTTTGCTATAATCGACCCCTAATTAATTGCTAATTAAATATTAAAGTTGCGTGAGGAGCTCGAGGAATGAATCATCACTATTTCGCATAACTATTTCGCTTGATGTTCAATCATGGGTAATCCTCGAGCGGAGGTCGAACGTGGCGACGAGCGTCGAAGTACGCCGTCAGTAAAATCGTCACGCGTACCGAGTTGTCCTTCGTTTATTGCTATTAATTTTAACCAGCGAATAAATAGACGAAGTGAGGTATTATTTTTAATGGAGATCCTTCTATAATCTTTGAAAGATGGGAAAAAAAATTGATCGATCGAATATCCAAAATGGATTAATTCTTTTTTTTTTAATTTGAATTCGAATCAATTCTTTTCAAAAATTTGAATTGAAATAATTTTGTTTTTTTTTTAATTGAATTTAAATTGAATCTTTTTTTTTAAATTAATTTTAATCCACCATTTAATTTGCCTGAAACTCTCCATTTCTAGGGAAAAATGTCGGAAAAATAGTCTACAAAAGTTTTTTCGCATTTTCCCAGTCTAATTTTCCATTTTCGGCAAAAACTCGGGCATATTCGTAATCAGCGGAAAATTCCCGATTAATTAGACTCTTTTAAAAGTTTAAAAAAGAAAAAAAAATTTTTTTCGACATTCCGTGCCGCTTTTCCAGAATCGGAAAAATCAGGGAATTTCAAAAGGTCGTAGAGTGAGCTCCGTATATGCTATCGACTTTCATTTGGGGGGGTTGGAAAAGGTTTTTGCCTAACTTAAATAATGGCGTTGGATTCGTATCGATATCTCTTATAGTTTTCCCGGAAAGTCCAGTTGAAAAATGGCTAAAAAA
>JAPYZI010005691.1:0-13621 GCA_030523105.1 Ophioninae sp. A BG-2022a | reverse complement strand
GGGGGGGGGCGGGAGGGGGGGGGGGGGGGGGGGGGGGGGGGGGGGGGGGGGGGGGGGGGGGGGGGGGGAAGATCTCTGCAACTCTCATGGGCCACGATCTGGTCGCAAATGAGGCGAAAGAAATAGCTTCGCTTTCTCTTCCGCTACGTGACAGTCGTCTTATCTTAAAAAAAAAACAACAACAAAAAAAAAAAAAAAACAAGAAGAAATACTCGAATTATCGTTGCCATCTTTGCCGTCTACCACTCGAATGACGAAGGGAAAAACACTTTTCTCGCCAGTTCAACTGAAAAATACGTAGCAACGAGTGTTCAGCTGTTTTTTTTTTTTTTTTTTTTTGCACGGAAACGTGGCTCTTAATTTTTTGTTTGTAGGAATATCAATTTAATATCATTATCATCATTATTATTATTATGGAAATTATTATTATTATTATGGAAATTATTATTATTATTATGGAAATTATTATTATTATGGAAATTATTATTGTTATTTATTATATTATCCAATGAGCAAAAATCAGGCGTGAAAATTTGGTAATAATAAAATGTTTGTTAAAAAAGAATATGACGTGGACATTCGTAATGGGACGTGGAAGACGCGATCACGTTGCTCGTTCGAAGGGCACGTCGAACCGACCCGAACTCGCAATTGTTGTCAGAGGAGTTTATCGATAAACCGGAAGTGGCTGAATATACGACGAAAGTAGGTGGATAAGGGGTCGGAGGAGAAGGAGGATAGGGAAGATCCCATAATTATCGCATACCACCGAGGAGTTATGCGAAACTCGTGCGCGTACGTGTAGAAACGTACAAATCTCTCATGCAGAGTCGCTGGAGAGACATCAGGGTATCGGATATCAACGCGACACCGGTCTCCAACCGCGATCCTCCGACGTTTCATTCCGTTTCTCGGTGGTGCGCCAAGTGGCTTTTGAGGTTTCCATGATTGTGGTCAATTCGAATTGCCACGATCGTCATAGGTATCCCTGGCTCCTTCGCTCGCTACTACGATCGGACACGCGTTGCTTCGAATGCCACCGCGATCCGGACAACTACGTTTCTATTGACTGATCAATCGGGCGCGTCCGCGCGACCACCATCTCTCGTTTGGAATTCGTCAATCGAATTTGGAATGTTCGTTTACGAGAACAATCTTGAATCAACGTTCTTTTTATTTTCAATTCGGAGAAATAAAAGGATGGACATCGAATAATTGAAACAATTGAAATAAGTGTTATCGCGAAGTTTGGAAACAACGGAATTTGGATAATTAAAAAATCGTAAATATTGAAATTGTACCCCTGAAACAATGGAGATCGGACGATTGAATTTTTCAAAGGAAATATTTGAGTGAATTGAAATTGGACAATTAAAACAAATGAAACTATTGAAGTAAGTAAAATGGAATTATTCAGGCAATTGAAACGATTGAAACTGATCAATTGAAAAATTGAAATACCTGAGATTGGACAATTCAATTTTTGGAATTGTAAGGGTTGATATAGATAATTGAAATTTTGTAATTGAGATAATTGATACAGAACAATTATATTTTTTAATGGAGAGAATTGAGGGAATTTAAATTGAACGATTGAGCCATTGCAATTGAAAAAAAATAATTGTTCAATTAAAATTGCCAATTAAAAGAATGAAAATGGAAAAATTGAAGCAATTACATTTTTTTCTGATCGTTTAAACTTCGATTCATGAGGGGAAGTTAATATTCGTCGTGGGGATATCCTACAGTAAAATTCTCACTTTTTTTGGTTTTCACATCTCGTTTTCATTTCAAACGTGTTTCGCGTGCATATAAAATGTAATATTTATCGTGGATGCACGCACGAAGATAAAAGCACATCCGACAATATCAATATTTCACGAGGAGACCGAAATTATTAAATTGGTTACGTATTTTCAGAATTCGGAATTCAGGTTTGACCGGTGCAAATCTCACGCTTTACCGAAGTGCAGAAAAAAAAATAAACATATTTTTTTCGAACGGTTTAAACCTCGTATATTTTTCATCGAATGTCCATTGGGTATCAACGATGAGAAATATTTCATATTCGCACACGTATTTGCCACATAACGAGTCAAAAAAAAAAAAAAAACGAATTAAAAACATTTTGTCAAAAAAAATGACACAAAAAAAAATTTCACTCCGAAATTCGAATTCGATAATGGCAAAAAAAAAAAAAACTTTGAACAGCGTTCTTGAAACTCAACCCCGAAAAGTCATCAGGCAATTGTCCGTGATTAATAATAAAACAAAAGTCGTTAAATCATCGACGAGATTCGAGCTCTTCGTCCCTCGTTATTCATAATGATAATTGAATAATCACCGTGTTAAATTGAGCTTTGAAAGCCGATAATTATATTGAAGTGCGTGAGAGTTTTCGTGCCGAGGAAAGTGCCGGAAATTAAGGGCGAGGGTGAAAGTTGAAATCAATCGGTGCTCGTTGAGTAAGGAATTTCGAGAAGTAGGATTCGTGAACGAGTGAAGGAAGAGGGTATGGGGAAATAGAGGAAAAAGGGTGGTTGACTGTATATACGAATTGGGGAAAACGAGAGGGTTGTTTCTAAGGGCTGAAAAATTTTCGAGAATAATGAAACGCTGTTCGATAAAACGGACGAAGAAAAAGAGAGCCATTATGGCGAAAAGGAAGAAAGAGAAGGAGAGATTGATTTATTAATTATTTTATTTATGCATTAGTAAACTATGAGACGATAACATAAAAATACAAAATAAAAAGCACGCTTACAATTGCCACATATACGTTGAAAATTTAGTGAAGATCAATTAAATAATTTTAAATATGACATATTTTGTAATAATTGATAATTTATTAGAGCGAGAGCGAGATGATGATAATGATGATGATAGATTTTATTATTCTCTAGTAAAAAATCTTTCGGCCAGTTTAAGGACAGACAAAATTGTTAATAAAATAAAGATATAGTTTAATTTAAAAACGTAGAGGGAAAGAGAGAAAGATGATGATGATGATGATGATGATATTTATTATGCCTCAGCTCACAATTTCGAGCAACTAAACAAACGCCATAAATTTAAATGAATTATAACAAATAATAACGAAATACAAGAAACTGTAAATTGTGTAGTTATACAAACAAAAATCGTAAAAAAATACAGCAGTTAAATATTAATTAACAATTGTTCAAAATAACAGAACAAAGAATACAGGCAATAACAAAGTTAATGGATAATGAAAAATAATAATAAAATAAAAGGAAATAAAAAAATGAAGAGAAAGCAAGGGAAAGAGAGAAAAAAGATTGATTGATTGATTGATTGATTGATATGGTTTTGTATGCCCTAGTGGACTTTCGGGCAAAAAAATGAACTAGAATAAAGATATATAAAATAAAAACAATAAATAAAAAAAAAATGATAAAAAAACGAAATGGAAAGTAACAAAAAATGGAACAAACCTAACTTAAAAATAAATATAACACAAAAATTGTAATATTTACCATAATTTCGAAATTAATTAACCGAAAAATAATACAAAATAAAATAGTGCAAAAATAAAAATAATAATAATAAAAAAAAGAAAGAGAGGGAGAGAATAGTGAAGGGATAAGAAAAGCCAAGGGATGAAAGGTACGATACGAAATCCATCTCGTCGAGGAAAGCCCTTGTTGAAAGTAGCGAACATCACGCAACCGTACCTTCTTTTTGAGCCAGGTCGAATAAAACATTATAGAGTATATACAGTCTTTTCTATATGCATCCTCTTACCATCGCTGTTTTTTAAAACCCCCTTCCCCTGCCGCTGCTTTTTCCCAGTGCACTTTCTTCGCGATTCCTTGCCTCCATTTTCCTTTTCTTTCAGGTGGCTGACGACAAAGACTGCAGCTCGTTTTCTCGGTAACGTCACGTTTTATCATCTTTGGAATTTCCCTACTTTCTTCAATTGAGCTAACGCACCGAAGTATTGGGTGGAATCGAACGGTGAACGCGTTGGTGAACAAATTCGAATCGATTTCGAACGATAAATAGAAACGCTCAGGAATATTTCTGAAGAATCACTAGAATCCCTAGGAGTCACTAGGGGGTTGCTAAACTAGAGTAGAGATCATTAGGGAGTCACTAGACTATGGTAGGGGTCACTACAATCCCCCAAATAATTACGAATGATTTTTATTTTTTAATGGTTGCTGGACTGAGAAAATGGCGTTTAATTGGGACTTCCGGGTCTCATTAGGGTTTCAAAAGTTAATTGGAGGTACTTTAGACGAGTTCCGGAAGTTCTGTAAGAGTTCTGGTCTTTCAAAGATCTTCAGCGGATCTTTCGCAGTCGCAAAAGTACCCAATGGTTTCTTTCGAGTTAATGTCCATTTCGTCATCAAAACGAACGCGAAATCTTTAGTTCCAAAATTCCGGGCAAAAAAAAAAACAGGTTGGCGAGTCGTCAACCGGTTGGTTGTCCATTTGTCTCTGGAGGACTCTTCCTTGAATCGATGCGCGATGAAACGTGTCCATGACCCACATTTCCAACGTCCCCTTTTCTCGCGGAGTCCCATAGTGAATTTACAAAAGAGGCGAGTCCCGGCCTAGCAAATAAAGCTTTTTATCTCTTGCAGGATCTCGTTTTCACTTGGTCTCGTTGCATCTGTACGGCGTCAACGCAGTTACGTTTCCTGGATTTTCATCGGCTGGAAAGTTCCGGTAATTTAACTTACGGACACGGTTCCGCATTGATAAACGTAACTAGTGAAAACTTGACCCGCATTAGGGTCAATGACGAATGAATTTCCGACTGGCATTAAAAAAGAAAATCGAAATTAATTAAATTAGGATAGAGGGCCGGATCAAATTGATCAAATTAATGATTGGGGACATCGAGAAATCGTAGGCCTTCTCCGAACACGCGATTCGAAACTGAACACACGTGGCCGACTCGGACGTATACATTTCCGTGTCAAAACGTAGTCGCGTTGAAAAGTCCGTTTGCGTACAGCGATGGAAACGAAGCTCCGTCGTATGGTACGTCTGTTGGTTCACCTGACAGCGTTCACAGTTGGAACGCCTCGAGGTTGGGGTTGAAACAATGTCGAGAGTTCCAACAATAGAGAGAGGTCGCGCGGTGACACCCGATGAGTCAAATTAGCTGCGCTTTCCTCGAGTTTTATCAAGCGCGCATGCGCGTCCAACCTTTTTAGAGGACAATGTGAAACAATCAAGCTCGGAATCATAAATCGACGTCAAGAGTTCTCCAAAGAGACGGCCAATTATTGAAACTTCAAATTCGAGATTTTCATCCAGTTTTCCAAAAGACTGCGCAGACGGCCTGCGCGGTTAATACAGAAACTACAAATGTCGGATTTCTCAGATAAAAAGTTTCAGTCATTTTCCGTTTCCTCAGAATCGGATTTTTCGCATATTTCGAAAACGTTGGAGATCTAATTGTTGGGTTTAGCTACTGTTCCAATTTTTTTTTTTACTTTTGTGAAGGTCGTATTGTTTTTTAGTAATATCGGTATGAATTTATAAGTAATAAATATCCTTGTTGAACTTGGTCGCTGATATTTCGCTGGATAGTCTTCCAGTCGTGTTGGCTTACCAAAAAACAGTCTTATAAAGAGGAAGTTTGTCATTGCTCATTACGCGTACTTTTTCTCATTGGCATTGAATAGTCGACACTCTTCTTTAACTATACATCAAAATCTATGATACCAAAAAACACGTTTTACCTAAAAACAGTCTTATAAAGAGGAACTTTGTCATTGTTTATTACAAGTACTTTGTCTCTTTGATATTGAGTATTCAACATTCTCCTTTGGTTAAAAACATAAAGCTGTAACAATAAAAGAAAATATTTATGAAAAAAAAACGATAGCAACAGTCGTTTGGTTCCGTACGTGGAACGTGTGACTAGGGGGTTTATCAGGATTGGGTCGGGATGGGAGAGGGTCCGTTCGTTTGGTATTATCAAGCGGTCAGTTATCGGGTCGGGCAACTTCCGGTGGACCAGAGTCCGAGTAATATATTTCATCGGGGAGCGAGAACGAGAGAAGGGGTTTGGTTCGTTGGATATACGAGAACTGTGGAAGAGAAACCCTGCCAGAATCCCTTTGGCCCATGGCAACTGGATCCAGCTCGGTGTTGAGTCAACAAAGACAATATGACCCAGCCAGCCAAAATGAAGACGTACACGACGTTGTTACACCACGTGCACTTACCTGTCCATGAAGTTTCTTGGCTGTCGTACAACGGCGACACACCCTCATCTCGCTTTTTGCCTCCTCCTCCTTCTCCTCCTTCTTTAACCCCCCTCTTCCTCCGTCTATTCGCCTCTTTTTCGCCATTACCAACGTAAACGCGTACAGTCGCCATCTGTGTACCTCCCTTTTGGTTGTGAAGCTCGCTCGTGGCCCCAAAGGCTTCCAACATCCAACGTTCTCCACCTGCTCGTTTGACCACCTTCCAGTCTGACCCTCAGGATTTATGTCGGACCCTACAACGTCGTCTACTGAGACGCTACGTCGCAACATCGCATCTCCTCCTACTTTATACCTTGTCTACTCTGTTTTCTCATACATCCATTTTACCTTCCCTCATTCCTCGCCTCTTTCTTCACCTCCAGCTCCTTTTCACCTGCCACAAAGATACCCCCTCCCCCTCCCATCCTTATTTTTCTATACCCGTCGACGAAACGGGAGCACCCCTTTTTTTTCCAACACGGAACACTATTTTTTTACATGTTTATATATATGCGTGTGGTAAAACACGAATACACGTAACTTTGTGGATAAATACAGGGTGGCACAAGAACTAACGATCCTTTTGGATGTTTTGGCAGGCCGGCTCGAATTGACACTTTTCGAAATATCAGTTTCCACCTCTTTTGAATCATGAATATCAGTATTTTATATATATAACATACGCGAACACGGATTTTTTTTCGTTCGGTGACTGTAAAATCGTGCTATCAGTGAAAACCAAATGAACAAATGTCTATTCGAACGAACTAAAACTGCTTTCCTACTTTAAACTTTGGAAACATCGTTCGGCAGAGATCCCTCAAGATGAGTTACTCAACCCAAACAAACCCAAACAATTATTTTTTTTTTTTTCGAAATCGATTTCGAATCTGCGATGTTCTTCAGGGCTTCCATTTCCGGAACACCCTGTACTTATAAATGTTGCAGAAGTGTCCCATGCGAGTATCTACTCTCCATGTGTGTCAGGTCAGCCCAGCCACTAGGCGTTACCTTCATTTTATGACGAAGAAAGATTACATCGAACGAGGGAGCTACGGAAGAGAGAGAGAGAGAGAGACATAGCAAGATATACGATGTAATATGATAATATTTACTAAGCCCTAGTGAACTTTAGAGCTACGCACAGAATCGGAAATCGGCGAGTTACGGTCACCCACGAGGAAACTATAAAAAAATAATTAAATAATAAAATCGCAAGGAACGAAAAAAAATCAAACAAATAAATGAAAAAATCAAACGAAGGAATATCAACGTTTAACAAATATTTTAAAAATACAATGTAAATTAAAAAAAAAACATTTAATGTGAAAATACATTTTTTAAAGCATAAAATAATGTATATATATATATATGTGTGTGTGTATAGAATAAAAGAGAGAGAGGAGAAGCTGAAGGAAACCACCGACACTTTTGCGTATAAACGTTTCGATGTTCTCGTTAAAGTTGAATCCCCGTGCCATTGAGGGTTCCCTATTGAGTGTTTTTACGAAGAGCCAACCCGAATTCCCATTACAAGAAAGCTGGAGTGGTGTTACGTCTTCAACATTGTATTCGAGCTTTGGGAGATCGTTCTCGAAGGATGTACAAGGTATCACTCTCGATACCCTGGTTTCTTCACCGAAGAATAATCGTGGAAGAAAAGGAGGCATGAACAGAATCCACTTTTCGTAACGACCTTCAAATTGTTAGGAAAAATCAACTGGGGCGAGATGGGGAAAATCGATGAGTAGAAATAATGAATAAAATTAATTTTTCAATCGTAATTTTTATATATAATTAAATATTTAATAACTAACTATAATAGTATGATAGTAATAAATAGATCATTTTAAAAAATTAAATATAAGTATAAATAGAAGTAAAATAAATAAATTAAATAAGGGTAGTAAATGAACATAAATATAAATCAAACAAATGAACATAAATAAATAATATTGATATATGGTAGTAAAATTTATAAAATATAAATAAATGTTTTCAAAATAATCGAATAATTCGTATTACTATATAATTCATACGAGTATATTCCAATAATCAATTTGTTACAATGAAAATGATTAAAACAGTATAATTTCTTTAAATGTTTACTTCAACGTAATAAAATACAATTCAACAATAATGAACCAACTTCGACAATACAATTTCGTCAACGCTAATTACGATTCTATATAAAAAATCACTATTGTTAAATTGAAAAAAAAAATAATAATAATAATTTACTTATAAAAACGAAAATCTGTACTCCAGCTCGAAATATAATATTCCGTCTTGGCGGATCAGAGGTAACGACCGTATTGATCCTCCATGCAGGGTACAGAAGAGGGCCAGCCCGAACAGAAGGATCACTTCGGAACGTTGCCCACTTGGATGGAGTTTTGGGGGCTTTGCTCGAATTATTAAGCATCGTGCGGTCGGTTGTATCGCGAATAAGTGCAGGCAATGGGAATGCTTCCATGCCTGGTCTCTTGTCGAAAGTGAAGGAGGACTATATATATATGCTGTATACAGGTATGACGTTTGGAGAATCATTCAGGATGGACCAAGCCAATCCCTCGGGCACGCCATACATCTCGTCACGTTGCGGAGCCAAAGATGGAAAGAGAAGAGACGAAGGAGCCATTGGGACGGGGAGTAAGAGGAATGGAGGTTGGAGAATACAGATCGAAAATCGTGGTGGTCTCCTCGCGATGAATCCGGAACGTTCGTCTCGCTGGCTTGGTCGGAATATACATCCTGGACCCGTAAAACCCCAATGGGGATTCAGGTAGCCAGCAAGGGTTGCCTTTTGTTCGTGAAGGTATATACGAAGTTGGGAGTGGAAGGGCGAGTCCAGAGAGAGAAAGAGAGAGAGAGGGAGGGAGGAGGCAACTTTATAATTCACCTCGCCGATTGCTCGGGTCTCCACCGTTTGTCGTGTCGCCTTGAATTCCTCGAATGTGAATCCTTCCTATACATATCTAATGTTACCTCGATCCTTACCCTCATGGACGACCGGCAATTCTTTCTTGCAGCATTCAACGTACCCCCGAGACTTCTCGACGCTCCTTCTTTTTCGAGCTTGTTTTTTTGGATTTCTTCGTTTTTTTCTTTTTTTTTTTTTTTGTCGAGTCATCGAGCCTACGACGAATATCGCCAACCTATCGCCCAATATTGTCCCCCGAGTATTCACCCTCTCGATTTATCGGAATTGTTTGGGTTTGCGTTTGGATTTTTCTAGAGGATTTGATTTTTTTGTAGGTTTTATTTTTTTAGGATTTGTTTTTTAAGAATTTTTTTTGTTCAGAGGTTTTGTTTTCTTAAAAGATTTTTTTTTTTTTTTTTTTTTTTTTTTTTTTTTTTTTCAAGAGGATTTCCATTTTTCAAAGGGTTTGTATTTTTATAGAATTTGTTATTTTTTTCAACGGATTCGTTTTCTTAGGAAATTTGTTTCTTTTTTTAATATCGAAATTTTCAAAGAATTCGTGCTTAAAACAAATATTATTTTTTTTAACAAATTAGTTTTCCCAAACGTTATTTTTATTCAACTTCGTTTTCGGTAGAAATCCAGAAATTAAGGGGTCCTCCTCAAGCCCCGAGCCGTGTTCTCGATCATGTTTGATCATCTGAATCTTCAATGCCATCATTAGCATCTTGATGTATCCTGACGTCATCTAAAGCAGTGTTTTATTCGAATTTTTTTCAGGAAATTCCCGAGAACCCGTTCTAGGGAGATTGGAACTTTAACTTTAGGAAATTCAAAAATCTATTCAATTTGGGATGGTAACAGTGAAAAGAACGTTGACGACGCGAAGATCAATTGAGATTGGACGTTAGGAGATTGACTAATTCAGTTTACAAACGTCAACGTAGTTTTGTCCGATAAGCCGTTTCATTCGTGGAAGGTTTAGAGGTTCGGCATGTTTGGACGTTTTAATGTGCAGCGAAGCATCGTCGGGAATAAAACGAATTGCTCGCGTGACCAAAACACATATCCATTAATATTTCGTTTTTCGTTCTAATTGTAGGTCTTGTTTGTCATCCGATAGGACAAAGTTGATGCCGCGAGCCGTGGGAGTTCGATGGTTCGAAAAAAAAAGAAAAAGAAGAAAAAAAAAAAAAAGAAACTGAGCTGAACAGAAATAGCGACCGGTGTCCGAGGGCTGGAACGATTGATGTCGTTTTCTTCTCCCTTTCTCGTTCCCTCTTCTTATCGCCGGTAACTGGCGTTTGCCGTTTCACGAAAGATCGATCGCGTTACGAATACACGAATCCGAGGTATTTTTCGGCTCGGACCTCGTTCGTCACTGGTTCTCGTGAGTCACGAGTTTGTCCGCCAACTTAACGCCCACTTTAGACGCGAATCAACATTTTTTTAACTTCTCGTTCCAAAAGTTGAGCTTCAAACGCAAAAAGCGTTTTTTTTTTAATCAGGAAGCCCAAAGTAACGGCCCGCTCGTCCCTAAAAAGGCAATTGCTGGAATACCGTCTTTTTTTAACCCTTTTTTTTTCACCCTGAAGTCATGTTTCCTAACCTACGAAATGTGAAGCTGATAAAAGTGAAAATTTCTGAATAGCAAATAAAATAATAATGATAATAATAATACTGCTGCTGACGATGATGGTAACGTTAATAAAAATAATGATAATTATGATAAATAAGAATAATGACAAAAATAAAACATATAGTGATTACGTAATAATAATAGTAATAATAATAATAATAAATAATTATTATGTTAATACGTAATTATTACGGAATAACTAAAATAATAAAAACAACGATGATGACGATGATGACGACAGTAACTTCAGGTTGGTGATAATAGCAATTACGTAATAATAATTATTATTATTACAATTATAATAAATAATTCCGTTATAACAAAAAATAGTAATAAAACTATAGTGATTACGTAATAATAATAAATAATTATTACATTAATACGTAATTATTACGTAATAACAAAAATAATAAAAACAACGATGATGACGATGATGACGACAGTAACTTCAGGTTAATGATAATAGAAATTACGCAATAATAATAATTATTATTATTATGATAAATAATTACGTTATAACAAAAATAGTAATAAAAGTATAGTGATTATGTAAAAAAAATAATAATAATAATAAATAATTACGCAATGAAAAATAGTAATAAAAACAACGGGGATGACTAAGATAAAAGACGACGTAAAAACGTTCATGCTGGACAACCGGAGACTACAATTTCTGTTTACAAATCGAATAAGGGAGACGAAAGCTTCCAAGTGGAATTTCCCTCGTCACGAGGGTTGACACAAATTTTGTCACGATTCCCGTTTGCATTCGGGCGATGACCGTGCCGTAAACAGATGCCATCGGTACGTGAGGATCGAGGGGGTGCACAACTCTGGTAGGAACTCGAGAAACACGAGCCTTGAGAGTCTCCTTCTTCAAGAGGAACCGCACACACTGAGAGGGTGGAAGATTCGTCGTAACCGAAGTAGGGACAGGACGACAACTGGCAGACTGTTGAGAGATCGAGTTTTTTTGTCATTCGATAAAAAAAACTCGACTCAAAAAACAATTATCGATACTTCTTTTTAGGAAGAAGTATCGATAATTGAGTCGTTACGTTATGAGATAATTAATTGTTTTTTGAGATCGTTTAAGAATTATTGGACGACGTCGATTGTTTGGGTTTGTCGAATGGTAAATTGATTCGTAAGATGAATTTTTGTTTGTTTGTTTGTTTGTTTGTTTTTTTTCGAGAAAGGTTTGTTTATTCATCGATATTTGTTTTGTCACCTATGAAGTAATAACTTTTCGTGTACATCTGGAGTCAAGTGGACACCAATGTCAATTACCAGCATTTTTTCCATTTCTGGTTGAAAGTTTTGATCGACAGTCAAAGCCTTGGGCGTATCGATGCAAAATTACTGATAACGACAACTGTACCAATCAATAAAGCCAACTCATTCTAAAAGTAATTCTTAAACGAACCTTAACTAAACTTAAATCAAGCTTAACCCGAGCTTGAACTAAACTTAAGACAAACATAACCTAAACGTAAATAAATTTAAAAGAAACATAATCTAAACTTAAACTAAATTAATCAACGCTTAAAAAAACTTTAACTCATCCTAGAAATAATTTCGACACAAGAAATTGGACGAAATAAAGATTTGGAAATCGAGAAATGTCACCGACCCTCCAAATTGAAAAAGCTCCTTCAGAGACACTAGAAAATCAGTTTCGTAACTTTATCCCCTCGCCTTCCAAACATAACGAGTCTCGACTCTACAGTGACGATTAATCGACTCGTTAATTAAGATCGTAACCGCGTCCAGATAGTCGAACTCGAACTGGCCAATGTTCCGAGCGATTATGCAAATTGACCGTGCAAGTTGCGAGACTGCCAGGACTCGGTATTGGGAGAACCGATATACCTTGAACACTTCGATCCTACACGAGCTCCTTTCTTATCTATATACAAGCTTAGTCACGAGAAACAGAACACCTTAATATCGATGTACCCAAACCCAAATAAATTCAACGGAGATATACGGATGTTTCGGTTATCGACCTGCTTAGAATCCCTGACACACCCTGTATAAAAATACAGATATTTCAGGATCTTTCTAATTTTTGATTAAATTTTATTTTTAATTATTAATGTTTAAGACGTCGAAAAGCTTCCTACAACGGTTATTTCCAAAATGACGAAATCCGCGATTCACGCCATTTTGTAAAAATTATTCAAATGGAAATCCCCAAAATAGTGGAATTTATTATTTATCCATTTTAGCTAATAGTTAATTTTAGAAAATAAGTTTTTTCACTCAATTATGGATAACTTATTTTCCTTTGGGATTTGGTACTCTACTCTAGGCTTAATTTATTCGTTATGATTTTACCTTCAAAATGCTTCTTTGATCATTAAAATCTGATGATTTTTCAATTTTTGGTAGAATTTCAAAGTTGGACCAACGATTTTTGCAAATTTTTCCATACATACCCCTTTGCCTCTTTTTTTGCGATTTTTCAAGTGATCTTTCCGGGAAAACTATCAGAGATATCGATACGAATCCAACGCCATTATTTAAGTTAGGCAAAAACCTTTTCCAAACTCCCCAAATCGACCTCAATTGCATATAAAATGCCCACCCTACGACCTTTTGAAATATCGTGATTTTTGAGATTCCGGAAAAGTGGCCGGGGGAAGGCCAAAAAATTTTTTTTTCGTTTTTAAACTCTTAAAAAGATCTATTTGATCGGAAATTTTATGCTGACTACGAATATCATACAATTTTTGTCGAAAGCATGGAACGAAGCAAAGAAAAACGTGTTTTAAGGTGTTTTTTACGATTTTTTCATAGAAATTTTGGATTTTTGGGGAAATTAAT
>JAPYZI010005690.1:0-19472 GCA_030523105.1 Ophioninae sp. A BG-2022a | reverse complement strand
ATATATATGCACGTGCATTCATCAATGCTTATATATCTGCAAATATATACATAAAAGCTTATATATTTGCAAATACGTACGTAAAATCCTATATAAATGGATATATACATATATATAAAAGCCTACATTTAAGCATACGCATACATAAACGTCTATATATATGCACGTGCATTCATAAATGCTTATATATTTGAAAATACGTACGTAAAATCCTATATAAATGCATATATACATATATATAAAAGCCTATATTTAAGCATATGCATCTACATAAATAAATACTCATGTACATCGATGTACATGTGTAATTTTATGATTTTGTACATATATAAAGATATATATATATATATATATATAAATAAATCTATCTATCTATGTATATATATATATACACATATATATATATAGATGCGTGTACGTGGACACGAATGCACGGACGGTACACCGGACTTGCGTAATCGAATTAATTAAATCGAGTTCCAACGACGGACCGTTTGGTATTCAACGAGCGAATCGCAATTAACGCGGCTTCGTCGTCGCATGTTCCGAGCTGTATTTAGACAAATATAGGCTGCTCGCGGTATATCGATACGTGATATGGAGGTATAAATGTATGTATATTGGTTTCTAGATTTATATATACATATATATATTTTTTTTTTATTAATTTCAGTTCCTGATTTTGATTATATAGGGCGAGGGAGAGGGGGGAATATTTTAAGGATTGCGAAATTAAATTTGGTGAAAATTGATGTTTTTTTTTTGTGGAGAGGAATTCAGTTCGAAGTATAGGGAAACGTGGATGAGTTTGAGCATGAGGATTTGAAGAATGACGTTCCGCGAATTGGATGCAAAAAGACGTTTGTTCCTATCTCTCTCTCTCTCGTTCTCTGTCGCTCTCTATTTGAGCTTCTTCATAATACAGGACCACCGGAAGTGAGCAATCTTTTTTTTTCTTCTCCGTCTTGCCGATCATCCATTAGCATCCGAGAATGATACGGCAGTAAATACGAAACACGTGTTATGTATTTACGGATATATATATATATATATAAGAATGTATATCGAGTCTTGGAAAGTTTGGTCCGTTTTTGGAATAAAAGAAAATACAAATTGTTTTTTTATCGTCAATAAATTATATTAAATAATACAACAGATATTATTGATAATGAATTTTTCACCAGGCCAATTTGTATATCCAAATTTAGAAGAATGCTTCCTCCTTCGATTAGTAAAATTGAGCCAATGCTCGTTTCATATCTTTTTCGTTTATCATTTTTTTTTTCAGTCTTCAAAAAATTCGCTGCGTTTTAATTTTTAATGATTAATTTTTATCAGCAGAATTAATGAATGTTCGAATTGGATTATTGAATGGAATAATTTTTATTATTATCGGATTCTTACAATTGGAAATTATTTCGATTTATAAATTTATATTTTTAATTATAAACGAATGAAAATTAATTTCGTTAAAATCTGGATGTTCGTGTGATATAGTAATGAAAACGTAATGCACCAAACGTTTGGGTCTTCGTCAATTCTCGTGGAACGTTCTCCCTGAATATCGTCGCAAGCATTCCTCTTTCTACCTGCTCGGTAAAAATACGTATATATTTATGTCTGTGTGTGTGTGTATAGCTATCCATCTCGTCGAGTTATATAATCAAGGGTCATTCATATCGAAATGATCGTTCGCTCCACCTATCTCCACACCATTATAACGGATGTCGCGGCAATAAAAAACAAAAAAAGAGAGAAACAACGAGAATAAAAAAATAAAAAAGAAAAGAAAAAAAAAGTATGAAATAAAAAAAAACGGTGGAAAAAAAAAAAAAAGAACAACGCCGAGATGTCGAATTATAGTGTGTCGTATCACGCAACTTTTGCCACGGCTCGTACGTCTCGGTTTCCTGTTTATCAACTTTCCTACCCATCTCAATTTCAGACGTGTTTCTTTTTTTTTTTTTTTTTTACTTATTCGTTTCTCGTTTTTATTGAAGAAAAAGAAGAAGAAAAAAAACCGTCTCGTCTCGTTCTCACGATCGAGGCTCGTCAGGTATGAACTCTTTCGCGTTCGATTCGGTGATCGCTCGGATTTTGTACGGACCCTTATTGCGCTGTTTTCGTTTCTTTTTCTTTTTTGTTTTTTTTGTTTTTTTTTGAAGATTTCTTGAACTCGGAAAATCACAGTATTGTCAGGGCATTGAGAGAAATGGAAAGAAATGGGAAAAAAAGAAATTTGTCGTGGAAGATCGACGCTGGTTTCGTCTAAATGTAAAATAAGGACGAGAGAGACAGAGGGAGGGAGGGGATAAGTAGGTAAATTGATAAATAAAGATGATTAAAACACTAGGATACAAAAATATATCAGTAATTGTAATAATTGCAGTGTAATGAGGAATATAATATTTTCGTATAAATGAAAACAATATCAAATAAAACATGAAATAGAAATCATGATGATGATAAAGTTTATTATTCTCCAGTTAGGAATTTCGAGCAAAAAAAAACTAAACAACAATACAGAGATATTGTACAAAGATATAAAAATATTTGGAAAATAAATAAAAAAAATATAGTGTACAAAATAAAACAAAATAAAAAAAAAATAATGCAAAATAATACTAAATTTAATATAAAATAATACAAAAATTTGAACATATAATACAAAATAATACAAAGTTTCGAAAAATGTATTACAAAATAATACAAAATAATACAAAATTCTGAAAATATAATACAAAATAATACAAAATAATACAAAATTCATGCTAAATAAATACTAAAAAGAGAAATAAAGAGAGTATCCTAGTGTTTTAATAATCTCTATCTATCTTATTTTTGTATCCTAGTGTTTTAATAATCTCTATCTATCTATTTACCTATTTATCCCCTCCCTCCCTCTGTCTCTCTCGTCCTTATTTTACATTTAGACGAAACCAGCGAGGCCGAGACGGAGAAAGAAAAAACGTCGAGCCGGATTAAAAAGCCGGAAATCCAGGAAAGAAGCATGAATTCCGTGTAGCAAGCCTTGATCCGGTGGCGCCATGCGCCAACCTTCAGAAAAGCTGGCTAACCCTGAGATAAAGAGGGAAGAAAGTGTGCGCGAGAATAAGAGAAAAAGAGCAACACAAAGAGAGAGAGAGAGAGTGAGAGAGAGAGAGAAAAAGGAACTTTTACCGCTGGCGCTTGGCCACAAACGTTAGCTGTGGAGTGAAAGAGAAGGATCCTAATAAGATGCAGCGTATCCTGTGCAAGGAAACCGACCGAGAGAGCGAGAGAGAGAGAGAAACGAGGATCTTAGAAAATGCCAACAGAATGGGAGAAAAAGAGATGGAGCTTCAGCGAGAGAAAATTGTGAAACATAAGGGAAGAAGGGTGAACGCGACGACTAAATCGCAGGAGAAAGAGAGAAAGAGAGAGAGAGAGAGAGAGAGAGAGAGAGAGGGAAAGAGTGGCCTCATTATGTTGCGGTAATTAGCCGAATCCAACGGGTGTTTTCAATTTACTCAAAGACGCCGCTTGCGCCGTTTTGCAAGTAATGCCATTTCTTTCCTTTCTCCATCTCTCTCTCCCTCTCTCTCTCTCTCTCTTTCTTTCTTTCTTTCTTTCTTTCTCAAGTACGCGTGCACGTGTAGCGCCGGCGACTTTGCTCTCCCTCATATTCGGCTTCCTTTTGTTTCTCGTATCTTCTTTTATTTATTTAATCTTATTCACTATCTTCCTGAATGTAAAACTCGTCTCAGCGTACCGAGAAAAATTATCTCGTAACTCACGCCACGTTTCGAGATCAAGAAAAACGGCGGCCATTAGAGAGAAAGAGAGAGAGAGAAATAGAAAGATTATTCGTTACATGGTCTTTTAAGTAGGTGAAAAGAGCATCCACACTCTTGAAAAGAGTTTTCTCAGCACCTCTTTTTTCGGCCCCTTAAACTTTTATTTCCTTCAATTTCTCGTCGTTACTGACGTTTTCGCGACTCGTGCTTTTTTCTTATTTTTTTTTTTTTACCTGCCAGAAACGAGCGACCTATCGAAAATATTGACGGATCTTGAGAAATCGGTAAACACTGAGAATCCATCGAAAATCGATCGTATTTCGATGAACGGTGCAATATTTTTTTTTTTTTTTTTTTTTTTTCATATCGTAAAAGTCAAAATCCTGATTTACTGACTCATCAACGTTTACCCTAAACTAAAGCTGGGAATGTGAAATTTTACGGGAAGGTTGATATTGTGACGTAAGTACAATTTGATAAAGGATATTTCGAAATTTCTTTTTTTTTAAAGGCTAAAATAGGGGACGTGTTAAAATCCATCATTTCTTAAGTTGTGAATCCACGAAAATTCGGCTTTAAGGCTTTTTTGGTTGAAATTGATAATATTAAGTTTGAACGGTATCGAAAAATTGAGATTTAAGATTTCAGTTAATACGGAGTATCGTAATTTTTCACACAAATATACAAAAAATCATTATTTTTGTATATATTTGGATAAATTTAATATTTTCTTTGTATTTTTACAATATTTCTATTACTAGAAATATTTAAAAAATACAAAGAAAATATTAAAAAATATAGAACGACAAAATAAACCATATAAAAATATATAAAGATATATAAATAAAAAACAAGAAACTAAAGAAAACATAAATTTTCGGACATGATAAGAAAATAAGAAATCACAAAAATGGGTGCTCAGTCTATTAGCGTTGAATCTACAGTTACGTGTTTTCAGATTAAAAAAGAAAATCATTTATTAAGTGGTCAAAGAGTATCGCATATTTATTTTTAGATATATATAAACAATATTCAAACATATATATATATATATATATATATTATTTATATATATGTAAACATACAAAAAATTATTGTTTGTATATTAAAAAAAAAAAAAAAAACAGAAAATATTAAAAAATATAAAACAACAAAAAAACTATATAAAAAAAATATATATATATATAAAACGATAAAAAAATAAGGAATCATAAAAATGGTTGGCCAGTCTGTAGCTAGTGTTGAATCTAGAGTTAAGTGTTTTCAAACTTTGAAAAAATATAATTTCTTAAGTGTCCAAAAAGTATTGCATATTTATTTAAACATATAAATGTACATAATAGACACACATATATATAGGAAGAGAAAAAAGAGGGGAAGGGAAGAAGAAAGACGACGGAGGGCGCGCGACGTCGAGGGCGTCGGTGAGAGACAAAGAGCGTCCGGAGGAGGGAGTGGAAACGATGACAAGAGAGCCCCAATCGGGCGATTGTCCTCCGGGTACTACTATCGTCACCCGGAGGTGGCTCTGATAGAAATTATGATTGGTTAGATTGATCGTGCTTGTGAATTGGCCCGGGCGACCTTCCGAGATAATATACGTACGGAGAGAGGGAGAGGTACAGTCGAAGAGAGAGAGAGAGAGAGAGAAAAAGAGAAAAAGAGGGAGAGAGAGAGAGATAGAAGTCCGGGTGCTAGAGATATGGCGACGGTTGCGAGGGAACGAGTGCGCAGGCGAGAGAGCGGACGTAGCGAGTGGTCCGGCGTTAAGCAGGAAGCCGTCCCGACGAAGCGGACCCATTAGCATCCCTTCTTTGGACCAACCGCTCGTTCCACTCCCTCCCGATGTTTCTTCGTCGCCCAACGCTCGCCAACTTTGCGCATACACATTTTATCATTTCAATTCATTTTTTCAACCGACCTTTTTTTCTATCCCCTCTTTCCCTCTCTTGATTATTACTTATGGTTTTCGATTTTTCTTGCCGTTATTAATTATGGTTTTTGGATTGTTCGGTTCTAGTCTTGTTTTATTTATTTAAATTCTGTTTTAAAAGTTTCAGTTTCAGTTTTTTTATTATTTATTATTATTTACTTTGGATTTTTGTTACGGTTATTTCTTATGGTTTTGAATTGTTCGGTTCTAGTCTTGTTTTATTTATTTAAGTTCTGTTTAAGTTTCAGTTTCGGTTTTTTTATTATTTATTATTATTTACTTTGGATTTTTGTTACGGTTATTTCTTATGGTTTTGGATTGTTCGGTGCTATTCTTGTTCCATCTATTTAAGTTCTATTTAAGTTCTGTTTAAGTTTAAGTTTCGGTTTGATTGATTTCCGTTAAAATAACATTTATGGTAATTTTCTTAACGTTATTATTTCGATAAATTAAGTTTGTAAAACTTAATTTATCTCTATTATATCTTTATTTCCTAAATATTATATTAAATATCTTTATGAATAATATTTACGAAATATTTTTAACAAAAATATTTACGAAATATTTTTAACAAAAATATTTACAAAATATTTTTATTTCGTAAATATTATTATTTTATTTCGAACACCAGAAAGTTTTTTTACTAAAGCATAACAAAATCTACTATCATCATAATTCCTCTCTCTCCCTCTCTCTCCTGAAACTTTATAACGATATCCGTTCAGGGAAGACGACGATCGTCATCATCATTACGAGAGAGTAGTTAACGAATTGCCATGGTAGTAGGCTTGTAACAGCATATCCTGGGTGTGCTCTTTGATTGTTCGTTATTGGTGGTACAGTAAATTCCAGTAGACCCAAACAATCGTTACCCAAACCCAAACAATCGACCCAAACCCAAACAAACCCAAACCCAAACAAACCCAAACCCAAACAATCGACCCAAACCCAAACAAACCCAAACAAACCCAAACAAACTCAAACCCAAACAAACCCAAACCCAAACAATCGACCGAAACCCAAACAAACACAAACCCAAACAAACCCAAACCCAAACAAACCCAATCCCAAAAAACCCAAA
This sequence comes from Ophioninae sp. A BG-2022a, assembly GCA_030523105.1. Taxonomy (NCBI): domain Eukaryota; kingdom Metazoa; phylum Arthropoda; class Insecta; order Hymenoptera; family Ichneumonidae; species Ophioninae sp. A BG-2022a. The sequence goes on along the minus strand of JAPYZI010005690.1, from coordinate 12,682 downwards.
CCAACCAAAACCCAAACAAACCCAAACAAACCAAAACCCAAACAAACCCAAACAAACCCAAACCCAAACAAACCCAAACAATCGTAACAGGGCTAGGACGGACGATTTTTTTCTGCCATGAACAAAGATTGTTCGAAAATTGATAATGTTCCGCGGCTCGTTAAAATCGAGAATTCATTTCGATACGCCGATGGTTAAAAAACCGAATCAGGTTGAACAAATGATAGATAATACAGCGTTGACTAGTGAATCCGTCATTACTACCCAAAACGTCTAAACACAAGCGTACCTAAAGTGTCCAAAATCGTATCGTGTCGGGTGCACGAAAAGTGGAGAGGTGAAATTGGAGGAGGAAAGAAAAGAAGGATGAACGATGAGGGATGTAAGAGGAATCCGTTGGGGTGAGAAATCGGCGAAGAGCCGCGAGTTTCGCTCGGCGTTCCATCTCTGGGCCATCGCGGATTTAATGCAGCCAGCTGTATAGGCAGTAATCACATGTTTGTTTAAACTCTGAAAGCCCTCATCCGCAACGACGTTGCTTCTCTCTCTTTCTCTTTTTCTTTCGTTTGGGTTGTACTCTTTCGTCATTTTTTTTTCTTTTGTTCTCCCAGTTCTCTGACCAGAAACGTTTCCTCTTTGCCACTCTGGATGGCCGCTGGGCACTGACCACCCCGAGCATACCGAACGCGCGAAACGAAGGTGTATTCGGATTGGATCCGTGTAGGTATAATTTGCTCCTCTTTTACTTCTGTCTGGGTTCTCTCGATCGCGTTCTCATTGGCTCTCCATGCGCCTCTTTGTCTCTTTCTTTCACTCTCTTCCTGGTCTCTCTGGTATCTCTCTTTCTCTGTCTTGCTGTCTTTTTCTATCGGAGGCGAGCACGCACTCGCGGTCTCGTTGCGCGGCCCTGAAGTGATGGATGACCCGGGCCAAGCTGAAAAACCGACTGCACACGCCGGGACGGGACATATTAATGGAGCGAGGAAATTTTACGCGCTTTAAACTCCCATAAAATCTCCGTATTTCACGCATGTGCCCTTCGCTCTCCGCCCTGATTCTCTCTCTCTCTCTCTCTCTGACTTTGTTCCTCTCTCGTTGACTTTTTTTGCGATCTCTCTTTTTCTCTCTGTCCAGCTTTCGGACACGCATACGTGCATCGTCCATTCATACATCGGAACGTTCTTCAGAGGAAATATCGTCTCTCCTCTCGTTTGGTCGTACGAGAGACTATTTATTTTATTTTATTTTATTTTATTTTATTTTATTTTATTTTGTTTTGTTTTATTTTATTTTATTTTATTTTATTTTATTTTATTTTATTTTATTTTATTTTGTTTTATTTTATTTTATTTTATTTTATTTTATTTTGTTTTGTTTTGTTTTGTTTTATTTTATTTTATTTTATTTTATTTTATTTTGTTTTGTTTTATTTTATTTTATTTTGTTTTATTTTATTTTATTTTATTTTATTTTATTTTGTTTTGTTTTGTTTTGTTTTGTTTTATTTTATTTTGTTTGGTTTTATTTTGTTTTGTTTTGTTTCATTTTATTTTATTTTATTTTGTTTTATTTTGTTTTGTTTTGTTTTATTTTATTTTGTTTTATTTTATTTTATTTTACTTTACTTAATTTTTTTTGTTTTTCTTAAATTGCTCGAATATTTTTCGTTCTTCCGAGCGTCGTCATCGGAATTGAGACAGAGGATGGCTCGGCGCCGAAGAAGGTTGAGAGGTTGTGGTTCCGCCACCTTTTCGTCGAAGGAGACGCGCGTGCGCGCGAAATTCTTCCGAGCGAGAGAAATCCCAGGGCCATGGTGGTCACTACTGGATATCGGGTCGGGGGTTCCCCGTGTGTGTACGTGTATATATGTATCAGTGAGAGGGTCGATAGGACGCAAGAACGAAAAGAAGAGTGAGAAATTTCCGAGAGCTAGAGAGGAGAGAGAGAGAGAGAGAGAGAGAGAGAGAGCGAGAGATGATGACGATGATGATAGATTTTATTATGCCATATTAAAAAAAACTTCCGTTTAACTAAAAATAAAACAAAAATGTAATCAAAATAAATATACGAAGTTTAACAAAATAATAACTATATAATAATACAACAAAAATATCAAAAAATCAAATGTTAACCAAAACTATCCCAAAACACACAAAAACGTAAAAAAAAAAAAATTCAATCTTACCACAAGACTAGACTAAATAATAATGACTCATAATTTCAAACAAACTTAACAATAAACCCAAAACCAAACGAAAAACTGAAAATGCTGATATAATTGAAATAACAATGAGAAACCAGAAACCGAGTTTTTCAACGAGCCACAGAAATAAACTGGTTAACTGAAAAACGAAGAAATAAATAATAATGACAAGAAAAAAAAAAGAAAAAATAAAATAAAAAAAGGAAAAAATATTAAAAAAAGAAAAACAAAAAAACAAAAAAAGAACAAAAAGAAAAACAAAAAAGATAAAGAAAAAGAAACAATAAAGAGAATCACAAAAGACGAAATAAAAATAAAAAATACAATAAAAAACAAAAAAGAAAAGTTCTACGTTGCGTTCCTGAGAGAGATAAAGACGGAGAGAGAAAGAGAGAGATAGAGAGGAGGAGCACCGTGGCGCCATGTCGCGGGGGGTCCGGGTGCGCGATCGGGAAGAAACGATCGTCCGTACGAAGCCCCCTTACACACAGAGCCCGCAGTGCTTCCCAAGGAAGCTGCCGATGGCTCCCCCCCCCCCCCTCCTCCTCCTCCTCCATTCCTCAACCGCCCATATAGGTATATAAGCATAATGGTACCTCAGCGAAATGGTACGACCGGCGAGATCCTCCTCCATCGGGAGACGTGCTCCTCGTGAGATCGCCCAAGTTCCCCAGCACGCTATATTGCTTCCACGATTATTAACGTCCACGGAGGCAATCCTCCCAACCCTTTGGCCCCAATATCCTACCCCTCTCCCCGTCGCGCTACTCAATCCCCTTTTTGCGTATATAGCCCAGGGTGCGTCGATACCGAGTCCCTCTCCGAGGAGAGGCTACGAGAGATTCGTGATTCCAGCTACCCCCACTCCCCTTCACACATACGGGTCTCTCGATCTCCTCGTGGTGAATCGATCCTCTTTTTTTTTTACACGCGAACGAGCTCGGCCTAACGATTATTGTTTTATTTAGCTGGATTTCGTTTAGTTTGGATTTTGGACAAAGAGAATGAGAGAGAGAGAGAGAGAGAGAGAGAGAGAGAGAGAGAGAGATGATGATGATGATGATAAAGTTTATTATAGTCTAGTTATACTGGCAGGCAACAATTTTTATACCAAAAGAAAAGAATCATACAAATATAATAGAAATAAACAATAAAGAATAATAAAAAGATGATAATAACAAATATTGAAAAATGATAATATAGATAATACATAGAAAGAAAAAGACAGCCAGTAAATCAAATATAATCTAGACCTTGAGAGAGAGAGAGAGAGAGAGAGAGATTTAAAAATTTGATTTCGTTTAATATGCCCTAGCAAGCTATGGGGCAAAAAGAGAGACAGAGAGATGATTCTGATGATGATAGATTTTGATATGTCCCAGTAAGCACTTTCGGGCAATGTAGTGCAATATACTAAATAATAACAATATATAACAGAAATAATAATGCTGCACAATCGTATTAATAATAAAGTAAAAATTAAGCAACTAAAACTAAATCTAATAATGCAATGCTGCATTAAAAACTAACTAATACAAATAAAAAACAAATAATAATAATAACAATAATAATCATAATAATAATAACAACCTGCAGCAGCTTTGCCAGCAGCCAAAGTATATTTTCAACTATTGATAGAGATTATATGTTTCGAAACTATGTAAACCAAAACTTAAGATAAATAACCGTAATTACAAAATAATAACTGTATAATTAAAAGAATACTAAAAAGATTACGAAACCAACAAATTTTTGATAACCAATTCAACAATATGGTCCAATATGGTCCAATATGGTCCAATATGGTCCAATGTGGTCCAATTCAACAATATGGTCCAATTTAACAATATGGTCCAATTTAACAATATGGTCCAATTCAACAATATGGTCCAATATGGTCCAATATGGTCCAATATGGTCCAATGTGGTCCAATTCAACAATATGGTCCAATTTAACAATATTGTCCAATTTAACAATATGGTCCAATTCAACAATATGGTCCAATATGGTCCAATTCAACAATATGGTCCAATATGGTCCAATATGGTCCAATATGGTCCAATGTGGTCCAATTCAACAATATGGTCCAATATGGTCCAATATGGTCCAATATGGTCCAATATGGTCCAATTCAACAATATGGTCCAATTCAACAATATAGTCCAATTCAACAATATAGTCCAATTCAACAATATGGTCCAATTCAACAATATGGTCCAATATGGTCCAATATGGTCCAATTCAACAATATGGTCCAATTCAACAATATAGTCCAATTCAACAATATGGTCCAATTCAACAATATGGTCCAATTCAACAATATGGTCCAATTTAACAATATGTTCCAATTCAACAATATGTTCCAGCAATATGTTCCAAGAGAGAGAGAGACAGAGATAGATGCGATAGGCAGAACCGGCCCTTCGTCATCCAAAACCTAAAAGGAACCTTCAACCTTCGTGAATTCCTTCCGAATTGATTCGTCGTGGACCGAGAGCGGAGCCACCTCCGCATTCCGAAATCTCAGACGTATCTCGTTGAGACATCTCGCGCGAAGGGCAGAAGAATGAGAGCGAAAAGCGAGAGAGAAAGGAAGAAAGAGACAGAGAGAGAGAGAGAGAGAGAGCGAGTCGAATCGAGGAAAGAATACTGAAAAGGAGAAGCAATCCGTAGCTACTCTTCGCTACCTCATTTTACGGTAGCTCATACATAACGAGCTCTCGATCCCGGTGGTAAGGAGAGTCAACGATCCAACGAGAGAGACAGAGAGAAAAACTCTCGCGAGAGATAAGACGTGAAAACTAGGAGAAGTGGAAAAACAAAGATAAAAGCTTGACCAGGTGACCAATTATCAAACCAAACTCCATTATTTTCCCAAAAGTATTAAAAACCGACAAAAACCTCCAGGGAGGTTAACTCTTCTAGCCCAAGTTTTCGTAGTCCTCGAAATCAACGTTTCATATTCAACTTCAACTTCGTTATTCAAATTCCTGCTAAAGGAATTTCGAGGACTTTCCCGGACTCACAGTCAACGATTCGCTGACATTAATTTTCATCACCGTCATCCGATCGACTCGTCGATCGTTCACGTTTCGTGAACCATCTCGAAATATTTATTTTCTTATCTTTTATTTTTTTTTTTTTTAACGTGAATACCTATATACCCGCAGGTTACCGTGAAAGCGATTTAATCGGTAGCTCCCGAAGAGCGAGCATAAATAAGATCTATCTCCTTGGTACACGAGAATCCTTTACCGGACTCCGGAATAGACGCAAAGTGGAAGAACCAAATATTTTCAATACACGAATATATATATGTGTATATATGTGTATATATGTATATATATGGGGAAACGTCATGGATAAGCTCATGGTGGTCGATTCCTTTCATGGTTGCCGCGAGAACGAAATAGATAACGCTCTCGACGTTCCGACAGTCCTGATGACGGAAAAACGACCCAAGAACGCCTACATCATCGTCCACTATTCATAGACTTCATAGACCAGGAAAGGTCAAGAAAAAAACCCACGGACAGAACGATTTCACCCTCAATTAGTTTATATTCTTCGAACTTAATTCCCTAGATTATTTCATAGTGATTTTTCTCAAAACGTATCGCGATTGCCCTCTGAAATATTTTTTTCAATTTATTTATTGTTTATTTGCAATATAATTTTCGAGTGTTTCATAGCCATTGCTTTGTTTAGGGGATTTTATACTTAAAAAAAATTTATTTAATAATTAAATGAATTCTAGAATTCTGTATAGATTTTTTTGTAGAATATTTCGCAGAATTGTTTATTGATGTTTTTTCTTGAAATTTTCTCTAGATTTGCCGAGTATTTTTAATTAATATTATTTTAAATTATGTATAGTTTTCTTTCTCTAGGGTAATCCCTAGATTTTATTATTATTACCGAAAAATATTTACGAGAATTTTTTCTAGGTTTTTCTGTCTGGAATACTTTGTAAAAGTACGGATTGATTATTTTTCAAAATTATGTCATAATATTTCGTAGAGATTTCTTTCCTAAGATATTCTCTAGATATCTTTAATCATTTCGATAAATATTCCCTAGAATTCAATACAGATTTATTTTTCTAGGATTCTCCCTAGATTTTCCATATTTCCAAAATATATTGCCTAGCAAATAATCATCAAATTTATTTTTCCAAAATATTCCATAAAATTACTTATTTTTTGCTGATCATTATTACCTATTTTGGCTGATCAAAAATTACCTATTTTTGGATGATCAATTTGCAAAAAATATTTTCCGTATTTATCGATAGTTATAAAATCAGAAAATTAGGGAAAAACAAATTCTCAGTACATTCTACAGTTTTTTTTTTGCTAGTGTATATTCCCTAGATTTTTGGATCATTACCCTAGATTCCCTAGATTTTTGGATCCTTACCAAAAACAAAATATTTTCTAGAAACCGGTATGGATTACTTTATTAAAAATTCTTTCGAAAATAATTCAACGATTATTACGAAAATCCCTATAATATCTCGTACGTTCCAGAAAATAGAGGATCCGTCAATGATGAAGCATCATCGACTCGGCGCCTCCCACGTTTTCCTGTATTCCCACAATTTGGTTATGCGCGTGTACGTGTACCGAGCGAGGAGGCCGTTCGTTGGTCGCCACCCACGGCGAAGTGACTTCGCAGCCTCTCGCGTGGACCCGACCGGACAGTGAGAAGTGGAGAGACGGAGAACATTATAGATAAAGAAGGAGAGAGAGAGAGAGAGAGAGAGAGAGAGAGAGAGAGAGAGATCCCGGCACCTTGAAGAAACTCACTGACGTGAGAGACCTCGCGCGACGACCTGCCTCGTGTCCGATTGAGTTGCACAGGCACCTGGTGCGTCACCGTGATCCACAACGTAAAACACGACTCCGAAAAATAAAAAATAAAAAAATACTAAAAATATTCAAAACCAAAATTTCTAAAAAATAATGATCCAACCACGTAAAACAAAAGAACGATCTTTTCCGATTATGAATTCTACAAAATCTGATCTCTATATCTCCCTCTCAAAAAAGTAACCATTCACGAGAAAACTGGATTTGAAAATTGTTGAGCTTTCGTGAATTTTTGACACTTTCCGGTGCTTATGAATCCTCGATCGATGGCGAAGGCCTAAAAATCAGCAGGCACTGATCGTCATTCCAGCACGCCATTTGCTAGTTTTTAGGACGAGCAATCGCTTCTGGGTGAAACCTCTGTACTATCGATATCCACGACTGTATGGGAGGACATAAAGAGAATTATCATCTCTTAGAGGCCTTTCAGCCTAGAAAGAGAAAGAGAGAGAGAGAGAGAGAGAGAGAGAGAGAGTCGTTATGGAAATATGCCGAAGCATAATGACCCCGGCTAATGGGGAGTAGCCGGGCGAAAAGGCAGTTGTTAAAACGAGACCCTTCGCGCATAAACTTACACACTTATACGTATATGAATAAATAAAGCTTCGTGTGTATTTGTGTAGCTATACATATTAAACGTATACCTAGGAGGTCCTAGAACTCTCTTGCACTGTCTGGGGTAAGCCTCGATCGGGCTTCCGAGCCTTCGAGTCTCGTGTGCGGTGAGAGGAAGCGATCGAAACGTTAACGAGAATGTACTTCGTATAACGACCGTTTTATACCTATATATATATATATACAGGACGTTCATCGAGTCTCTCTCGTCAACGGCAGAGGGTATCGCGAATTCGCGAACCACGCGAGTAATGGCGGGAGCTCCCGAGCACGGAAAGCCTCCAGTTTGATGGAGAAGAGAGTGGAATCGAGAGAAAGAGGGAAAGAGAGAGAGAGAGAGAGAGAGAGAAATAACGATGATGAAATTTTTTGTTATGTTCTAGTATCGCGTACTTTCGAAAAATGAAAAAAAAAGGTAACAACAAATCTTAAACATCATTTAACATTATCATAATCCGATGAATAAAAAAAAATGAGTTTTAGATAATTAAAATTGAATTTAAAAAATTAGAATTGAATTTTAAAAATTGGAATTGCATTTAAAAAAATTACAATTGAATTTTACAAAATTAGAATTGAATTTTACAAAATCAGAATTAAATTTTAAAAAATTACAATTGAATATTCAAAAATTAAAATTGAACGACAAAACGAAATTCGTTGACGAATGAAGACTTTTCGCAATATTTGTCGTACGATATTTCGGGTCAAAGAAAAAAGTATTTTTCTCAAATTCTCAAGCCGAAAAAAATACGTATTCATACATAAAACACATAACCTAAAAAAATATACGAATATTCGTGTTTGAAATAACGCAAGAGGCTGTGTTGATCTTCGAGTCGATCTATACGACTTTGCTGTCCGAGAACTCGATGCACGTACAATATAAACGTACGTGCGTGAAGGGACGAGAAAGAGAGAGAGAAAGAGAGAGAGAGAGAGAGAGTTCTCTTCAGAGAAGATTGAGACGTCTCTCGCACACCTTTAGCGGTGCGCACGCGTGAAGGTATGCCGAATGCAGCTTCACTTTTCTTTCCATCGTTTTGCTACCGCCTTCTAAATACATATATATATATATATATATATAAAAATATAAAACCGTCCATTGCCAGTACTGACGTCTACTTCGCCGAACATTCGTCACGGATATTTCGTAAACGTAAAATACTATCGAAGTACACGTACGATCATTTTCCACCGGCCATTTTCCATTTTTCACATTTTCTATTTTTTTTTCTTATTTTTTTCTTCTTTTCTTATTTTTTATTTTTTTTTCTTATTTTTTTTCTTTTTTTTTTCTTTCAAATAACGTATATTCCATTTTCCATTTTTCGCATTTTCTTTTTTTCTTATTTTTTCGTATTTTTTTTCTTTCGAATAACGTATATCTCGTAATTCGAGAAATATATGTAGTTTAAGGGATTACGCAACGTGGTGGCGATCGCTAACGGATAAGAAGGTTGGATCCGATCGTAGGGATCGCGAGGATACCGAGTCGCCTACGTACGTGCATTCACGTATTATGTATACGTATATATATGTGTGAACTTAAGTGGAGGTTAATACTTATCGGCGAGCACCCTCGATATACTTCCCTCGAACGATCCCCCAGAGAGGTTCACGGACCTTTTAATCCTTCGAGGATCAGCAGGACGAAGGAGATATATGGCCCCCTTGGTGATTTCGATACGATACTCGTGAAACGCTTTTCAAATAGCTATCACTCGATTCGATTGAACATCTTTTTTTTTTTCAGTGGATTTTACTGGGGTTTCATTTTGGGATTTTTTTTTTTAATCATTGTTTTTATTTATTTTTTAATTATTTTTATTTGTTTACTCCGATACGTTGTTTTAGGTTAGTTTGGAAAATACATATGTGAAACAATTATTATTTTTAGGATTTTTCATAATTATTTTAATATTAATATTCGTGATAATCATGATAATAATGTTAATAATAATGATGCTTTTAGTTATTATTATTTTTGAAATATTTTATTTTTATGAAATATATCGGTGAATATTTTGTAATATTTGTTCTCTTTCTTTGTTAAAATTTTTGTTTTTTTTTTTCAGTTTTGCAATGAATAATTAATTTTGATAATATTTTTTAAATCCTTGGTTTGCCCTTTTTTATTATTTCTTTTGTACTTTGGGAATCAGCCATTTGGAAAAGTTCGAGACATTTGATTCGATCTTCCTTTTCGATTGAGTTTTGATTTTTTTTTTTTTTTTTTTTGGTCGTCGTGCCCATATTTTTATCTGATAAAAAAAATACATTTTATTTTTACGTACGAGTAATAAATAATAAATAATGAATAATAAAAAAATTAATACTAAATAATAATAAATAATAATAAATACGAAATGAGAACGAATATTTTCTCACCGTTTTTAGTTTTCTTTTTCAGCAAATAGTAAATGAAAAAAAAATCTTTTTCTCAAAACAACGCGGCTGAAAAAAAGTTTAAAAAAAAAAAAAAACGGTTTTTTCAAAAATGTTGATTTTCTATTCGATCTCGGTATTGGATCGGGGCGTAATACTCGCGACCCTTTGACGGCCCTTTTTTCCGTTACGATAAATCGCCGTCCGAAGAAACGAATTTGTCGAAGATCTTGTGGGTCAGATAAGACGGCAAGAGGAAAATTTGTGAGGGCAGAGTCACGGGAAATTTTCCGAGCGTCGGGGATCGGAGGAGCGCGTGAAAAATTGATGAATCGTTGTGCGCGCGCGTCGCATAATTCTTCCCTTTTGAAGGCTCTTTTTTTTTTGGAACGAAGGAGATGGACGGAGGACACGGAAATTCCGTCGAAACAATGTCTACCTGAGCCGAGTCACGAGAAACAATCCGGTTGGGGATACCGAGAGGAAAGTAGGCGGAGAAACGTCATCGTCGTTTCCAAATCGAATAAGTCACGCATAACCGACAAGGATTCGAGGGCTCCTTTTTCAAACGTCAAAATACGAAATCGAGCCAAGATTTTCCATGAAATTGATGGCCGTCCGAACGCGGCGCCAAAAGGCCCAAAAGACGACTTTAAACTTCCCAGATTGGTAGGATCGAACGAATTTTATTTTCCCTTCAATTTTCGAAATTTCCTTCGGCAGATTCAGTTCCCTTCAAGTTTGGAAATCAAAAAGAGCTTCGCAGCCAAAATCCCTGAAAAATATTCCCCCAGAATATCTCCAAAATTGTCAAAAAGACGATGTTGAATTCCCATATCGATAGAATTGAACGAATTTTTTTTTCCCTTCAATTTTCGAAATTTCCTTCGGCAGATTCAGTTCCCTTCAAGTTTAGAAATCAAAAAAACGCTTCGCAGCTAAAATCCCTAAAAAATATTCCCCCAGAAAATCTCCAAAATCGTCAAAAAAACCATGTTGAATTCCCATATCGATAGAATTGAACGAATTTGTTTTTCCTTCAATTTTCAAAATTTCCATTGGCAAATTCAGTTCCCTTCAAGTTAAAAAATAAAAAAAAAAACTTCGCAGCCAAAATCCCCAAAAAAGATTTCCCCAGAAAATCCCCAAAATAGGCAACGTTGACTCTCTCAATGACGAAGTTGAATTTCCATATCGTAAAGATTGAACAAACATTTTTCCCCTTCAATTCCCCAAAGATCCTATGGCAAATTCAATTTCCCTAGCTTCCCCTAAAAAAAAAACCCTAAAATTGGCAAAACCAGGTATGAGAAAAGTTGTCTTTGGAAAGGGACAAAAGGAAACGAAGCAATAATCGATCACGCGACCGATACCGTTCTACCAATTTGCCAGTGCTCGTTTCCCCGTAACCGTCAAGATAAATTGGACTCCGAGTTGGACAAAATGAATGAAAAGGTCATCAACCTGCTCCAAAGGGCCAGTCCTAGTCAGTCCTTAATCTAAAACCGTGAGCGGTTAATTGACCGGGTGCGATTGCGTTTTCGAGGCTGTTCCAATCGGGGCTACTCCTGCGCTCCGATAAACACTCATTGCCGTTGTACCAGTTTAAGGAAATACGATTTCGGGACTTCGAAACGTTAACGATCCGACACACGTGTTTCTACTCGTTTGAAATCGTCCAGTAGGAGTCCTGGCGACGAAATATATCGCGACAGGCGTTTTCAACTTGAGCAAACATTTGGCTAGTCACGCGACGAATACGACTATGACCTGGCTCGTATATTCCATAGTCTTGACTCCGAGGACTCTCGAAGGAAGCCTGGAACACTGGAATTTACAAATGGACAACCAAACGTCTTAAAAACAAGGATCCAAAGTTCCTTCGATTCGATATTGCTGATAAATCGACACCAGAATCCGTGGCAGTTCAAGCCTAATAAAGTCCACGTTTCAAATATCCAAAACTACAAACTCAAACGAATCGAGCTCTGATCGTCGAGTGTCTAACTTTGAATGATCGCAATTGCCGTAGCAACTGCCGAGGACTCTCTGAGGAAGCCTGAAACACTGGAATTTACAAATTGACAACCAAACGTTAAAAAAACAAAGATCGAAAGTTCCGATCAAACTCAAAGAATCGAGACTGGCCTTTTTTCAGTTTCTATCAGGCTGACCGTATAGACATCGTTTCGTCAAAAGCTATTTTACGTGGCAGTTCAAGCCTAATAAAGTCCACGTTTCAAATATCCAAAACTACAAACTCAAACGAATCGAGCTCTGATCGTCGAGTGTCTAACTTTGAATGACCACAATTGCCACAGCAACTGCCGGGCTGTTGGGAACCCAAACAAATTTGCAGTCGATAGAAAGCAAACCGTGCGATCTTAATCCTTTATTAGACTCGTTTGACATTTCTGTAACAAACCTCAACGATCCCTCTAAAATGTATACTGAACATTTTCGATCATTCAAATAAATGTCACTGCATTGTAACGTACCACACCAAACATTTTAATACCAAATACAAATCATAGATGGCGGAACTAGCAGTTTTAGCAAGTTCAAATTTCGTGTGCCGGTGAAGGTGACCAGTCGAAACTCGTT
>JAPYZI010005685.1:0-13956 GCA_030523105.1 Ophioninae sp. A BG-2022a | reverse complement strand
TGACTTACTGACTACCTTAGCCTAGAATAGGGGCAACTTATAGGGCTGGAGCGTGGGAAATTGAGAATAGTGGGAGGAAGGGTCTACGTGACGCTTGAAACGTCTTTCAGGGATTTCCCTCAGGAATAAGGCTAGGAAATGGTTTTCTGAGCAATCAGAAAACCAGTATTTGACTATTTCACTCGAGACCGCGGTTGAGCGCAAGTGATAAATTTGGTGAAGAACCGAAGCTAGTTCGAATGCAGCTGCACCGGGTGATGATAATCAAAAGTGTACACGGGACGAATGTTAGGACCTTTTCTAATGTTTGTGTAAGATTTTGTCGGAATGTGAGTGGGCGAGGCGGAGGTAATAAAATTGGAAGACTGGGTTGGACTGTGGGAAAGAAAAAGGAAAAAATGTTCAGCCTATATTACAATACATAAAACAAATGCGGCATAGATATGGCATACAAGTTTTTGAATTATGTAGTGCGCCAGCTTACACTCATTCATTCCAAATCTATGAGGGCAAAGATAAAAATGCTAAGCAAACATCTAGGAATAAATCATGTGAGGTTATGCTATCTCTTTGTAAAGATGTTTTGGGCAAAGGCCATATGATTTGTACAGACAATTATTACACAAGTGTAGAAATGGCAGAGAAATCAACTTCAATGCAGGCGCATTTAGTGGGTACTTTGCGCAAAAGTCGACGAGGCAATCCAAAGGAAGTAGTGTCCCAAAAATTGAAGCGTGGATAAGTCATCGCGCGAGAAAATAAAAAAAGGTGTAACTGCTTAAAGTGGAAAGATAACAGAGATGTACTGATGCTATCTACGAAACATTCTGCTGAAATGATAAGTGTACCAAAAAGATTTTGCTCATATGAGAAACCAAAAATGGTAGTAGACTATAATGTAGGAAAATCTTCTGTTGATTTGTCTGACCAAATGGCTGCTTATAGTTCACCCCTTCGAGAAACTATAAAGTGGTACCGGAAATTGGCTATAGAGCTTTTACTTAATACTTGTGTTTTAAATTCACTGGTGTTACACAAACAAGTAACTCAGATAAATATTTCAATCAGCGATTTTAGAATAAAGTTAACTATGTATTTAGTAAAATGTTCTGATGCTAAATATTCCATTTCACCAAGCAATTATGTACAGAAAAAACGTCGTCATGAAATGAAAAAGAAACCGGAAAGTATGCGAAGTATAAGGCGGTTTTTCAAATTATGTTATGACAAAAATTCGAAATAACTAGGACGAACCAGAGCAAAAAATACCACTAAAAAAGTGGCAACATATTGTGCCGATTGTTCTGGTTCACCATTCCTCTGTCTATAGTATTTTAATATAACTCATCAATATGCGAACAAATAATATGTATATTTTTTTTGCATTAATAAAATTAATTTTACATGTTCTGTACGGCATTAATTTCTTCAAAGCATTACAGAAACAATGGTACTATTTAGAAATGTATCAATGTTTACCCCAATTACGTGTTTTAACTATTGGTCGCGCCACCGGTCACCGGTGGCCCCCACGGCCCTGTAGCCAAGTCGAGCGCCGGTCACCGGTGACCCTGACGGCAGCCAACGTGTTAACTGACGAGTTGACCACTTATGGTGACAGGAGTTACATAAAAAGTTACATTTCTAGCGGACCGAAATTTTACGCGTTCATCGTGCGTGCACCTGACGGATCGGAAAGCGAGGTTTGCAAGGTTCCTTTATCGTGGGAGCTCGAGAGGAGTCAATTGTTCTGAGATGCGGCGCAATTAGATATACTGCGTTTCAGCATGTTGTCACGCGTTGCGAAATAAAAACATGTAAGCCATCGAGTGTTAAGCGAAGACGTGATGGCCAATATGGTACACTTCCGTACGGTCGTCGTCAATTGTAAATTATGTTGTAAATATGTGGTAAATATATTTCATGCGAAAATCCGGGATCTTATTTAATATTACGCAGAAGTTAAATCCTCTCATTTACTACGATCGCTACGAGGTGGCAGCATCCTTGGACTTCTATGATCTGCGGGCCGACAGGCTGCGTTAAGACGTATTTCGTAAAAAAATTCTGAGATTTATTGCCTGTATAAACAGTGAGCCCCTCGAGGGAACATAATTTTTTATTACTCCGAGTGGCAACCAGCATACACGGGGTACGGTGACGCTATAGAATTTCGCGCAAGATTACCCCAACCTGGTGATTACGTAAACGACCCCCGTCCTAAGCTCTTGATTATCGATGATCTAATGCGCGGAGCGTCAAATCATACCATTGTTGATCTATTCACCAAAGGCAGCCATCATAAGAACCTGAGCGTTATTTTTATAACGCAAAACATGTTTCACCAGGACCAGGGTCAGCGGGATATCTCTTTGAATGCCGATTATGTCGTTATTTTCAAAAATCCTTGAGATCGTGCTCAAATACAGCACTTGGCGCGGCAAATATGTCCCAAAAATCCTCGATTATTACAGGAGGTCTATTATGATGCGACGTCTAAACCGCATGGTTATCTGTTACTAGATCTGAAGCAATCAACACCCGATAATTGCCGATTCCGTACATGTATTTTTCCCAATGATCCTCATCAATTCGTTTACGTACCGCGAAAGAAATTTAAAAGCGCCGACACATATGTAGAACTGCCAGTTATACGTCTGCGATGGAACGCAACGGTTTGTCTCTCTGCAAGAAGAGCGTTGCGATGTTAAACGCCCTTCAGAATCTCAGTAATAAGCAATGCAAGGCCGTTTTGCGGAAGGCTAATTCCCGCATAATACGCTGAATCTGCAAGTGTGCGTTGAACGTTCTTCGTGGTAATATTCCTCTCAAAGTCAATCAGCGGAAAAAGCTGCGATGTCACGCACCCCTTCTTCGACGTTTCGCCTCAAATAACGGCTGTTGGAAAAGTAAGAAGTTTGTCATTCAAAGCGGCGGGTTTTTGCCCTTACTGCTGGCTCCGATACTCGGCACCGTATTGTCAAATCTGATTGCCTAATAATGGAGCATGCAAGGAAAATGGTTCTGGTGCCGGAAGAGCGGCTATTACAATTAGATTCCCACAGGCGGCATAACGCTGACCATGATAACGAGACACGAGCTATGAATCATGCGGAGAAAACAATGGCGGCGACGCTTAATCGCCTGGATACAGAAATGAACGTGATTTTGAAATCTAGCGAGTATACCGATGAGCGAGAAAAGTGGCTAGCGTATGTGTCTGTATTGCAGCGCTATCTATGTTTCGTCGATGGCGAACGAGCACAGATGACCATGATCTTGTAAAGGAACAAAAAAAACGATATCCTTACAGCGAGAAGATATACAGCAGCAGCAGGCGCCGCAGCAGTACGGCTGAACGATTTCACCATCGGTGAGAGCATGCCTGTGAAATTTCGCAATAAGGCGAAACTCTTATTGCGACGGCTACGCGACGCACCGCCGGCGAATTTTTCTTGGAATGCAGCCGGTGTGGTTTCCGGCAGCGGGGAAACAATCAAGCATTCAAATATTGTTGATCTTATAAATGACGCGATGCGCGCAAGAAAGGTGGAGAAACCATCGGGCCGTAGAGCCTTCGCCAATTTTTTGCGCTGGATACAGGCACCTCGGGAATCTGTAGGAAATGATGAACTATGGCAGGAAACGCGTACCAATTAAACATTACGCAAGCATGATGGCAGCACTACCACCGACGCGGACGATGACGGCGCGGATGCCGGTGCTTTCAATCATTCTGGGTTCTATAGCGGTAGCGAGAGCAACAAATTAGACCACGTATGGTAAGCGAAGACGAATCACTTGGACCTTTCTCAAATTGTCAGCATGAGAACACTTTAAAAAATATACTTTGACCCGTCCCATGAAACCTCTTTGTCCGGTGCTACTAAGCTGTTGTGTGTAAGCCGTAAGAAAATTCCCCCCGAAAAAACGATACAGTGGCTCGAATCGCAGGAGGCTTTCACTAAGCATAGAGCGATTCGCCAGCAAATTTCCACGACGGGCTTACAACGTTTGGAACATTGATGATGTTTGGGAGGCTGATATTGTAGTCCGACGCTCGCAAAAAAGTTATAACGACGGCTATACTTATTTCCTTATGGTCATAGATATGCTCAGCAAGTACATTAAATCACCTTTTGTACGCGGGTCTGCCAGACCCCAAAGGGCCGGGACCATACGGACTCCTGCACCCTTCCCTGCGTATCACCCGACACACCTGCAGGCGGGACAGACTGCTCTTAGCCGCACATGGGGTCTCATCTCGCCACCTTCCTGCGCCTGGCGTCCGTGGGAGAGCCCCCCCCCCCCCCCCCCCCCCCCGCCCCCGAAGAGCCGTCGTTCCGCACCCTAGGGCCCCCTCTCGCCCCGTAGGGCTTCCACCACACCCAACTTGGGCCCTCCGGCCCGTGCAACATTTCGTCTGGCCGCTCACCGCAAACCTTCCCAACATGGTAGAACCTGCTACAGGCCGAAGTCCCCGTCGGTATAGCCTTACGGATCCTTACGGGACGCAAGCCCCCCGCAGCGGCAAGGCGTTGCAGATTGGGGGGGGGGGGCTCAGCAAGTACGCGTGGGTTGAACCCATGCGCGACAAGACTGCATCAGCAGTGGCTAACGCTCTGGCACGTATACTCTCGTCTCGAATATAGTTTCTGCGTACAATCGTAAGATGCATAGCGCTATTAGAATGACACCAGATTCTGTAACGCTGCTTAAATCAACGAAAGTGCGCGATAATCAAATGCGACAATACAAACATCCAGCGTAATGGTCACCGCCTAATTACAGGGTTGGCGATATCGTCCGTATCAGTAGCGCGAAGGCTGCCTTTGCTAAAGGATATGAGAGCGGCTGGAGCAGAGATGTATTTAAGACACATTGTATATCAGTGAGCAGTTGGCTTGTCGGATACATTTTGCATGATCTTTCTTCCCCTGCACGAGTCCATGTGCAGGGGAAGAAAAATTGACAGGATGAGTAACAATGAGTTTTCGGAGTTTTGCCTAGCGATAGCAGTGTGAAGTTCTACCCTAATAATAGAACGACGCAATATACCACACACTTACCTCAAAGTGTAAATTTACCCGGCAAGTGGGCCGTTTCTTTAGCCGAAATCCACATACCGATGACAACTTTGCATATAACTCCTGAAGGTGAAAAAAAACTTCATCACCTTAGTTACGAACGTCACGATGCCGGGCCTTGAGGCCCATATCGATTTCAAAGATGAGCGTGCTTGCGTACCATCCGTGGTATACCACAGCGTTTCCAGCCTGCCCGAAGCAATTAACGACATTTCGTGTATCGTATGGCATTTGAAATTCCGGTATACATGTAACGGTTATGTCTCCATAGAGGGTGTCTGTACTGCGCGCAAAAACTTAGAGCACGCATTCCATTTTTCCGCCATAATTAACAAAATTGTAGGCATCACTCATTGCACGGGCCTTGTGGTGGCGAACCCGTATACCGCGGCCAGCCAGCC
Organism: Ophioninae sp. A BG-2022a; assembly: GCA_030523105.1. Taxonomy (NCBI): domain Eukaryota; kingdom Metazoa; phylum Arthropoda; class Insecta; order Hymenoptera; family Ichneumonidae; species Ophioninae sp. A BG-2022a. The sequence continues at coordinate 8,468 of JAPYZI010005685.1, read as the reverse complement.
TCACCAACGGGATAACCGATATGTTATCCGTTTACACCGACATCTGCGAACCCTATTCTACAGGCGATATATATGCACCATTGCTACGTGTCGTTGCCTCAGACGTCGATAACAATTACAATTACAGCTCTGTGAAAATCAAAAGTTTTTCCCCGCCGCGGTACATTTCTCTTCTACGTACCAGCTTTCAAACGATAGATATCGATATAAGAGATGAATACGGTCAGCCAATACCATTCGAGGGTGGAACGCTAACCGTGACACTTCAATTCAAGCGTCTAGCTTAACTGGAGTAAAAAAGAGACAGAGAGAGAGAGCGAGTCATGGATTACTATGATGTCTACTTTGACACGCAGGTTGGTGGTGGGAGAACAGGATACGGTGGAATAGGTCAGGTTTACATACGATCACTAAATCGGAGGGGGCACGGCAGCGATAGTTTTCTCGGCGACCTATTCAGGCGCATTTTGCCTCTCTTAAAGCAGGGGGCGCATGCTGTAGGAAAAGAGGCTATTCGGTTAGGCCTTAATATGGCGAGTGATATAATGAACGCGGGGAACAAGCCTAAGGAGGATTTTACATCGCGTGAATTTGAAGCGAAAAGCCGAGGGAAAACGCAATATTTATATGCAGGGGTCGGGGTGTAATACTTCGAAAATTCACAAGCTTGTGCATTCATTCGTAGCTACGGCACACGTAGGATCAAGCTGAAAACGAAAACCTCCACATTGAGAAAAAACGTGCAAATTGTATTATACGCAAGAACGGAGCAGCTAAGAAGAAAGCAGCGTCGTCGATGAAGAAGAAGAATAATTAAAAAAGGCAGCACGACCCAGGACCATATAAGATATCTTCTCATAAAAATGGCGTTTATATACACTAGACGCAAAAATTAAGGGATAGAAAAGAAATAGCAAATTTTTGGCCATTTTTCAAAAGGCTGTAACTTCGTGAAAAATCGTCGATAAAAAGTTTTTAAAAAAGGAAATTGTAGCCCCAAGTTTCTAGTTTTCAGATCTGGGGTCAACATTTTTTTATCATGAGTAGTTTCTGAGAAAACGTCGGAAAACCATCGAGGGAAAAATTTTCGAAATTTTATTCATCTTTAAAAAGGTCCGTGAACTTGAATAATTTTTTTTCAATGATTCCATTACAAAGCTCTTTTAGAGAATTTTGTCCCCTTTAATTTGAGCGGTGGTTGAGCTCTGCAGGATCATTTTTGGCGAAGTCCATTATTTCCTGAAATATCCATACTTTAGCATATATCTTTAAATATGCGTTGTCACGTCCTGAGAGAACGTGGGCATATATGTGTGGTATCCCTCTTCTGAGCCTACGCCTAGCGCAATAGCTCGGGACGAGGGTAAAAAGGGGTAGTGCCGTGAATGGACTGGAATTGAGGAATTGATACGATGGATGGTTTTTGAGGAATAATTTGACAGACTTCCACAAACTTAACTAAGGTTTATTACAAGCTACTTTTTAGATTTGTTGATTCACGGATTACAATAACGGAATTAACAAGAAAGTGGAGTACATGGATCGGAATAAATGAAAATGATATGACGCTTACATTTGTCCGCTGTGTCAAAAGTTGTATGTACGAGTGCGCTCGCTATGGATCAGATGACAGTCGCAAGTATTCAGTTGTCGGTCGTATAAACGAGGGCGTTCGCTGGTGCCCTGATGCGTTAGCTAGTAGCGGAGTCGAATATACACGCACGAAATTTTGAGAGAGCTACAGCTGTGTGAGTGCGCGTTGGTATGCGTAGAATTCGTACAATAATCGCGTTGAGATTTCGTGTATAAATCGATTAAAGAATTGTATGAATAAGAGACTAAGAATTTATCGCTAAGGATTCTCTCAGGATACTGTTGGGAGACGATCTTATTGCCGCGGATACTGTTGGGAGACGATCTGAATGCAACAGCATTAGTCGGAAGACTTCAATCTTACTGCCGCGGATACTGTTGGGAGACTGCTCTGCGAAAGGAAGTCTTCTTCAAAGAGAAAATTAGGAGGGGATTGATTGTGGGAGAATGAACCATAGAGAGATGGAAATTTGGTGATGCGGTTCTTTAAGGATTGTTCAGTTAAGACTGTCGATAGGAATTGGTTAGTATGATTGGTCGCAAAGAAGTACGATTCTACGTACGTATCTTTGGTATGGAGAATCGGCTTCGTTCGCTCCTTATATGGGATGGATTACATCAGAGAGTGGAGGAACCTTTGTGTCGACTTTTGCTGTTTGCGAGTTCGATATTCGAGATCTAAACACGGGCGAATTTGACTTGGATTTTATAACCATGATGATTGCTCATATCAGGTATTATATGTGGGGTTACGAAAAACAAGACCGGATGTCTGTATGATGTCGTGGACGCTGAAAAGTTTATGTTATGTATAAATAATTATGGGTCGAAGGTTGTGATGAGAGGCTCCACGTGTCGTCCAATATAGAATGCAGAATTTTTTGGTATAATTGTCAATGATTTGCCGTGGAATGTGACATATGTGTGGACCTTTATTCATTCGCGCGTAGCACCAGCATCGTCAGCATTTCTGCAAGAGGCTCCGCTTGGCGCACGGCAGCATCAGACGCTTTGTATTCTGCGGACATTGGCAGCGACGTTGGTGAGGGTAGCGCTGCCTGTGGTGGTGGGGGATCATCAGTATGGTCACGGCAGCAGAGGAAGTAACGGTAACTCTACGCCGATAATTCTTTTCAAGCAGAAGCAGGAGTCGATGCACGGGCAAAAACAGCGCAAATCGAAAGAACGTCTAGAAGTTTTTTTTGCAAAATATTGCCCTTCTTCGGACAGTCATCGAGAGATGAACCGTGATACAAGCCCTTACGCGTAAAATTGTAAAAATCAATATCAATGATGGACTTTTTGCAGATCAACAAGATTGGGAAGATGGTGGCTTCTTGCCGTCGCAAACAATATCGGAGCTGTCGCTGAAAATCGACTACAAGATCACCGATTTACGTGTCGTAAAGACACGCCACGGCCCACGAATCACCATGAAGTCAACGGAGAATTTACCTGCTTTCTACTCTCAAGATTTGCCAAAATTCTGGATAACGAGATGCTCTTCAGGTAAATGGTAACTGCGGCTCATGACAATAACCTCCTCATGGAATTCCTTGGGAGGAATTCAACAGTGTGGAGTTCAAACAGGCCCAGGTATAATTCCGCGCTTGCTGTTCCTAAGCGAGGGAGCTCACAACAAATAATTTAGTCTATCTCCAGAGGCTATGATGAGCAAAACTAACAATAAACGTGCCTTTAAGCCGCTACTACTGCAAACATTCAACACCCTTAACACTCCCTCGATAAAGAGCGTGTGGTTGGGCATTGAAGTCGTGAATTCTAGTCAATTACGGCCCATTATCCGTTTCATGTGTGACAGCGATGGCTGGATATTGCTAAACACACCGTCATGGCTGGATTTTCGAAAACGTCTCAACAACATCGGTGTTTATGTCAGAGGATAGGCGGTAGGAAACGCTCCTACCGCTCATACCGTAGTGTCTTGCGATAGTTACAATCTGGAATACAGTGAACTTCTCCATTAGCCATCCGTAACTATCTAAAACTTCAACGAATACGAGACACAAGCCATACACCGATCTGCGCCATTCTTCACTTTTGTAAAAGATGACTTCATCGAGCTGGTATCAGTCAAAAAACGTATAAACAGCTATATGATACAGTGCCATCGGAGACGTCAGAAAATGTAAGGATGTGCTGGCCAGTGTGATTGCATCAGAAATTTTCAATATGACGGCCGGCCGTTTACGGCGGCAGATTCGCAAAAAACGCACCAAAATCTCTCTTCCTACACCATGACGTGCGTTACCGATAATCTCATAAGTCACCAATTGAAACGGAAAATCACTAGCGATATCATGTACATATCATAAAAAAATGATAAATTCTGTATATTTCCTACGTATTGTAATTATAATAAAAAAAGGAACCACTATGGTGATCTCACGCTCCGTCCCCACTCCAGTCACCCCCCACCACTCCCAGCAGTGGGGGGTGCCCCCACCTTTCGCATGCCGAGGCGTGGAGAAAGAGTGGGAATAGGAGTGGGGGGCACCATAGTGGTCCCTATACTTCTCTAGCAGCACTCGCGGCGGTGTAGTAAGACCAGGCTAACCACCCGGCGGACCCGAACCGAGGCGTCAGACTATATTAGCCATTTATTTATATTCAAATTTTCCCCTCAATATTTCCTTTATTGTTCTTTATTCCTCCGAGTGTACACGGTAGCACTCGCGGGCATAGTAGAGTACGAGAGAGAGTGACGGCGAGACGGGGGTACTGTCCCCATGTTAGAAAGCGGGAGAGGACGTGTGAAGAGACTGCGGGAGATATCAAGATCAATTATATTTTATTTGTTACCCTCCAACAACTCTCGTTATTTTATGTTTGATTTCAAACCCTTCCAAGATCCCGTTAGTTAGAAGTGCCGGGCCCGTATAGACGTGCGGCAAAACCCAAAATTACCTGGAAACATTTAGAATCCGAAATAATAATTGATCAAACGTGCCTTCCGGACGTAACAAAGTGATCCTTTAATATTTTTTAAAAATTTGATCGAATGAACAAAAAAACGGCTCGATGGATTCAGTTGGAACTTTCTTGTTATTTCGGGTATATTAACCTATTAAATGTACGCTTTTAGTTAATGGCATCCTTAATGATTTCAATGCAGCCGGTCATTTTCCAAAAAGACCTCAATACTCGTTTTTCCGAATTTTTCAAAATTATGTAGCGTATGAAATAACATTTTTTTCGGTTAGATAAAAGGTTTACCTTTGTAGAGGCTTTATTTTAGTTTCCGATACCCATCCTTTATTTGCTATGGGACCATTCGTTGTTAAGATATTAATGGTCAAAGACAAAATGATCCTTTTTCATTCAAAATTGTATATCTCAGCGAAAAATGGAGATATTGAGATGTACAAACAATAAGTTCAATCTAAATGAACAAGGTATTCGAATCTTTCAGTCAATTCATGGAACGAAATTCGGAAAATGACCCCCACCCCGGAAGGTGACGAAATGTGGAAGATTTTATAGAAAATGACCACCTGAACACGATGGTGAAGAGGAATCGCGGTGATCACTCCCCCATAAAAAAATATGGGGTTTTGAATTTTGCGGAAATACGAACACAGATAGACCAGTACACTGACAAAAAAATATTGATATTTACAAGATGAGTCTATTTTTTTGTTATTTGGTTCAACTGAACTTGTCGTATTACCAGATATTTTCTATTGGATTCTATTATTCTATTATTTAAGTTAATTATATCAAACAAATCTATTTGTTTGTATCAAATGGATGATAATATCATCTGATAACTAGATATTTAATTTATTCTGTATACATTTTTTATTAGGTTTGTTTGGGGAAATATAAATTTAGTTGAATTCACTAAACGTATCAGTAGTATAGGGAACACTATGGCGACCCCCACGCCTATCCCCACTCCTTTCCCCACTCCTGGGAATGCCAGAAGTGGAGACGCCTCCCACTCCTGGGAGTGGTGGGGGGTGCCGGAGTGGGGAAGGAGCGGAAATTCGCCATAGTGGTCCCTTTTTTGAATTTTATTTTTTAATTTAAATAATTTGTCCTTACCAATGCCCCCACTACTTTTTTCCAAAAGCCACGGAAAACAAAATGGCTGAAACTGACGTTGACCGAGTAGTCTCATGCTAAAAGCGCTGCTGTTTCCCCCACCGCTCACTCCTGCTTTTACCCCACCACTTTTCGCCAAAAGTTACACAAAACAAAATGGCTCAAAGTGATATACACTAAGTGTAGCCTCATGCTAAAATCATCGCTGTTTTCCCCCCACCGCCTTACCCTCCACCAGTTCTTGTCAAAAGCCACGGAAAATACACTGAATAAAGTACCAAAAGAATGCACCGATGTTCACTGACCATGGTTTTATGGGGAGGCAATTTTTGAGCTGTCACACGGGCTACGAAATATCACGTCAGCTTTATGAACTTCGACATTTCGTCAGGACCCGAAATCTGGTACGGGAACGGTATTGCAGAAAGTTCGGTAGAATCCACGGAAACGTTTCACCACTTAAAAATTTAGAGTCACTAACAACAGCTTTGCACTCTTCGCGATCTCAAGAAAGACTAACGAGCCGAGAACGGTCGCCGAGCATCTTTCGCAAATTTTGACAGTTCCGCAGCGTCGGCGGAAACCGCTCTACGCGCGCGCGACGCAACTGATACCTCTGAAGTTCGCACTGAACAACATCCTAACCCTGAGCCTCGAATGCGATTGCAAGAATAGCACCGAAACGAGCGACATCGATACAAAAGACGAAGGACATGATGGAAATCAGGGTCTCATGATTTTTATTACAATGGGGGACTTTATGAAGTCCAGCTGATCAGCATTTCTATTGAAAAATGCAACACGAGCGCTCGCGAGGTACAATTAAAAAAATCAGAGATTACTGATAAACTCATTTTCGTTGAAAATAAGAGACAGAGAGACAGGGACATGATGACGACTACTACACGGTTACTACGACCACTACGACTACGGCTACGACAATAAAAGTCTTTTCCAATAAAAGAAAAAAAAAGGAGATAACAATTTGAATAACATGAAAAAACTTAAAGAGAGAGATATGCTAAGACTATTAGTTCCATACATGCGTGCGACCGCGTCAGGCTTCATGCGTAAACGCAAACACACACACACGCACGCGCGCGCACACACACACACGCAGGCGCACGCGCAGTAGCATCATCTGTAGTAGCATCGCAGTCCCTCTCGCTCTCTCTCTCTCTTTGTGAGTACGTATAGACGCATTTTTGTCAGCTCCTTGCTGCTTCTGCTTTTCGTTCCTGTATCTGCTGGTTTCCTGCCGCAGGAGCTTTCGCGCATCACTGCGGCCACGAATTCTACCGTTGCTCATGTTCAGCGAACACTCTCTCACCACGCCTCAGCGATGGAACTCACGGTCTCTGGATTTAGCTTCGGTGTTATTGAGGAATCCTCTTTTCTCTGCTATCTTCACCGCACTGAAGATCCATGTCAACCCCGGTAATCTCCAATGCGAGACTACTGAGGAAAAAACCGGCTTCCGATGCGGCGTCTTCGGGTGCTCTCCCTAGCGATCAACTCACGAAAACTACTTTTGCGGTGGCGTCCAGCAGCTCTAGCCTGGCTACCAAAATTCTTTCGGCAAAGCGCAAAACTGGGGCCCTGTGATTTTCCGCGCTTGACAACGTGCTTCTCGCCGGGATTAATTTTCCTCATCCACCGACTGACTCCATTATTAACGTAAATGAGCTCCTCCCTACTAGAGTCTTACAGACTCTTATCTCTACAAAAAGATCGCTGAAGGCCGCCGGCTTCAAATACGTGTGGTGCAGAAATCAAACTGTCCTGGCTAAGAAAACTGATGATGGCATCGCGCACACTTTCAACTCTCTTAAAGATGTCCCGAAACTGCTTAGCCTCTATCAGCCTCTCCAATAATAGCTCACGGCGTCTACACGCCCTCCTTTCTCGACCAACTCCATTTTTCGCATCCGCTGCTTGAATGCTAACTCGCTACGCGTGCACTTGGATAATATTAAGAGTGTCCTTGACACTTCCGAAACGTACCACGCCATTGCCGTCACTGAAACATGGCTCGCTCCTATAGTTAATGACTCGATAGTACATCTATCGGGTGATACTATTTTTCGGAACGACCGCAATGTGCATGGTGGTGGGGTAGCACTCTACGTCCACAACTCCCTCTCGGCGAAGGTCATCAGTCGCACATCTTCTGTTGGCCCAGGGACGATTGAGCTTATTTCCTGCGAACTCGCCTGGCCAGGATATCCGGCGATCGCCGTTGTTGTCATTTATCGCCCACCGCATGTCTCTTTTACATTCCCGCTCGATCTCAACCGGGAACTTGGTGATTCCTTGGAGTACTATAGCCATGAGGTCATCACTGGTGACTTCAACGCGGACCTCCTCAGTGGCAGTTTGGACGCATACTTCATGTGTTACGTCTGCCGAAATCTAAACGGTCACCGATCTGGCGACGCCGCCAAGTCCAACTCGAACAGCTCTAGCAATCCAAAGACGCTAAGCAATCCATAGAAAACGCATAAAACTAAAACGCACCCTACTCACTCGTAAGGAAAAGAACGTACAAATCCACGAATTTATAATGATCGTTCGAGAACGAGATATGAAATCCTCTATTCCTAAAAATATACATTCCGAAAGAAAAGTCTTCGGGCCGGAAGTTGACACAGTCATAAAACTGGTGATATTTCCCATGCGCTCGCTCAGGCCCCTGGTCAACAAAGCCCACCTTCGGGTATGCGCGGCGACGCGACCAAGGCCCCTTTTTCTCCCCATGTTTTTCCAACGCTCGAGATAACGAGTCGAGGACCAATTCCAAGAAATAG
>JAPYZI010005684.1:0-15563 GCA_030523105.1 Ophioninae sp. A BG-2022a | reverse complement strand
AACCTTCCGCTCTTTTTTTTTTCTTCAATGACGAACGAATCTTAACGATAATAGCCACAATAGTAAAAGCATATAAGCTATATAGCTACCATTTCTGTATCTACAATATATACCTTTAATTACATATATATATATATTTTGTTTATTAATATATATATATATATATATATGTCTGTGTGTGTGTGTGTGTATGTGTATGTGTTGTTATTGTTTTTGCTTTTGTTTTTTGTTTTTTCTTTTCGTATTATTAACGTTCTCTCTTTTATGTTTTGTCGTTTTCAGGGACACGTTCCAGTGCGAACGGTTCATCGCGGTGTTTCTCCGGGGCTTGCGAGGAACGATTGAATACGTCACGATGTTCGACGATTCGATATTTACGCGCTCGAAATCGTGAATAAAATTGCTTTTTTTTTCTTCTTTTTCGTCATCGAAAATTTGTGACAAAAATACGTTTAAAATAAAATTGAAGGCTTGGAACGATTTTCACAAAATAATTGAAGAAAATTGGAGAGAAGAATAGAATATTAAGAAAACGGATATGATTCTCGTCGAGATTTCAGTGGGAATTTCAAGGTCACGTGACGCGTGTAATTTTGAAAATGAGGTTTTGAAAAAAATCGTCACGTTTCATCGAAGCCGAAAGAACGCGAGTGTGAAAAAATCAACATCGTAGATTCAATCGTTTTCCCCGTATTTAATTCTTAAAGACGAGGACATTTAACTCGAGATAAAAATTCGTCCGATCGATACATCTCTCGATCACCGCACTTTTTTCGTTCGCTCTCTCTTTTCTCCCCTCGTCGTCACTGAATCGCGACGTTTCTCGAACGAGCCGTCAATAAAGTTGTCCATCCTGTATCGGTTCGATCGAGGATCCCTTCCGTTTCGCGAATTCATTGGATAAGGAAAATTCGTTTAGGGGGGCGGGGCTACGTTCTGTTAGCGCGTCCCCAATTTAGCGAGGCTTTTTGATCCCTGCGTTCGCATTCTCGTAGTCCATCAATGTTTCTCTTCTCATCCCTCTCTTTCGCGATCTCGCAACGTTAATTTCCGGTTTCTCGATTCAAAATACCGGAACATCCGGTTCGTCGATTCAAAATATCGAAAATTCCGGTTCCATTGATTTCAAATACCAGAATTTCCGGTATCTTAAGTTTTTTTTTTTTAAATACGGCAATTTCCGGTTTCTCGATTCCAAATCCGTAAATTCGGTAATTCCCAATAACCGTAACCGTAATATCGGGAATATCACTCGAATCCATCCTGAGATAAACTTCGTTGAAAGTGGGGGTCGTTAATTTCCGTGAAAAGTCGTGGCGTAATCGTGGGATCCATCGAAACCCGTGTTAGCAGTCTCCTCAGGATCTCGTTTAATCGCGAAGCACCCATGGTCGCGAGGCTCAACACGACCGAGCGTTTGATTATCGTTACATAATTATTGTTATCGGGAGATCGATTTTCATTCGGCATAATCGACGAGTCATTCGTCAATAATGCTCCTCCGCCTCCCAGTCGTAATCGTCGTCGTTCGTTTCTCCTCCGTTCGCGCTTTACATATATATATCTCGTTCCAAAACGTTCGCAAGGACCGGATCGTAAAACCGGATATCGGCCACTGGCAGGAGTCTCGTAGTCTCGAGAAATACGCGTTTTTAATACATTTATCTTCATTCACGCGTCACGTTGCAACGTACACATATCTTTATACATATATATGTATACATATACATAAATACGTACGTTCGTACGTATATATGTGTATATATATGTATATATTTATATTAATATTATATTTCGCGTTACTGTAAAACGCAACACTTGCACTTGGGCTTTTTTTTCAGCGTGACGTGTTCGACCTGCGACGCGTCACCGGGACCCTGTGCCGTAACTCTTCCAACCTCGACGGTCGCCGTATTCCCGGTTTGCCCGACCTGAGAAAATAATAAAACGAAATATCGTCAAATTGTTCGTGATTGCGCCGTATATTTTTGCACACAGCTAAAAAAATCGTCTTTTTACACATTTTTTTTGACGATTCGTGGAGGTTTTTGGGTTTTGGGGGATAATTAATGGTAGATTCGTGATCAGGGGATGAAATTACATCGATATGGACCAATAAAAAAAATATTAAAAATGAAAATTTTTTTTTGGATTTTTGGGGTAAATAAGTTTTTTCACTTAATCATCGGTAACTTTTTTTCCTTTAGGTTTTGGCGGCCCACTTTGTGCTCAATCTCTTCGTTACGATTTTATCTTCAAAATGCTTTTTTAATCATTGAAATCCGATGATTTTTCGATTTTTTGCTGAATTTCAAAGTCGGACCATCGATTTTTGCAAATTTTTCCATACATACCCCTTTGCGTTTTTTTTAGCCATTTTTCAAGTGCATATTCCGGGAAAACTATTAGAGATATCGATACGAATCCAACGCCATTATTTAAGTCAGGCAAAAACCGTTTCCAAACCCCCCAATTGAATCCCCATAGCCAACGAGGAGGTCATCCTACGACATTTTGAAATATCGTGATTTTTGAGATTCCGGCAAAATGGGCCTGGGAGGTCGAATATTTTTTTTTTCCGTTTTTTAAGTATTGAAAGCGTGTATTTGATCGTAAATTTTCCGCTGATTACGAATATGCCCGAGTTTTTGCAAAAAGTACAAAATTAGACTGAGAAAATGCAAAAAAACGTTTCTAGAATAAATTTATCGACATTTTTCGCTTGCCTCAAATGCTAATAATAATTTCAATGATTATTTCATTAAAATAATTAAATAAATAATTCAAATAATTATATAAATAACATTAAAAAAATTCAAATATTTAATTAACATTTTATTTAAATAATTCAAAAGTATTTATTGAAAAAAAAAAGTCATCCTGACTCACCTTTTCATTGACGGACTGCTTGTTTTGAGGGTTAGGGCATCCGCCCTTTCCCGGCGTACCGTGAGCGTTACCGTTGCCCTGATTGTGACGATTCGTGGCCGCCGTCGTCGGGGGGCTCGTCGTCGTCGTCCCGGACGTCGTCGAAGTCGCTGTCGCGTTCAACAGCGGCCTCGAGTCGAGATTGTCGTCGTTCTCGTTAGCCGAGCTTTTCCCGGTCGTGTCGCAGCCCGGCAACGCCGGGGCGTTCTGTCCGGGTGTCGGCGTTATGGGCTTCCCGCCCTTTATGAGCTCGACGATCTCGTCCGCTTCGCGCGACAGATCGCCGTCCGGCCTGAACGGATTGTCCCATCCGCTGTCCGTGCTGCAATCACATTTTTTATTTTTTTTAATTTTTTTTTCATCGTTAAACAACCCGAAACGTCTCAACGCCATGATCGATTTGCAATTCCCATAAATTTCTAACCTAAAACTAGCTTTTTACGGGATCAATGTTCGTAACGGAATTTTGATTGTTTTTTTATTTTTTAATTTTTTCTTAATGCAAAAAAGTATCGTCCTGATTTAAACAGCTGATAGAATAAAAGTCGTAATAAACGATTTTTCGATTTTCATCGCTTTAATCTGCCATAAGATTTTTTAAAATTATATTTTTTTATTTTAGATTTTTAAAAATAATTGTTCTTCGTATATTTAAGATTTTTTGAAATAATTTTTGTTTGTTCGTTTTTTTTTTAAATTTATTTTAATCATCACGAAAAAATAAATCGTGCAAATTTGAACAGCTGATAAATAAGACTCTTAATAAATGATTTCTCGATTTTTATGGCTTCACACTGGTATGAGAATTATCTTTTTCGTTTTTTTTAAATAAAAATAAAATGATTTTTATCGGGATTGAAAGACGCGAACTTCAACGGCGTTATTGTCCAATCCCTATTATATTGAGGTAGGATCTGGAAACCGCGCAATACATGTTTTTTTTTTTTTGCACAGGTGGCGTAAATTATTTATTCCAGCTCCAGCTGCCTCGGTGTTTCGTTTTCATTTTTTTCTTTTGATTTTTTTGTGTTTCATTATCGTCATTGCGGAATTGAATCGTCATAATTTACGCTGAGGATATAAGCGCGTCAATTTAATCGTGGTCGCGACATATATCTGTAATTGTGTACATATCTATATATATATATATAATTACGTATATAGTGTGACTCAAAAGTATACGAGAGTATCCTTAAAAATCATTTCACCTCAAAGTAAAATCAGCCAATTTTCAAGCTCACCTTTTATTAACCTTCAGTCAATCTTCAAGGTCACGTCTGACGCAAAGCCCTGACTAATCACTCGAACTTAAGATTCTTCTCCATTCTTTCGACTGCTGACGTAAAAAATAGGAAATTCGAAAAAGGTAAACAAAGGGAATTTCCGAAACAAAGTTGACCTTGGCTGACCTTGGAGGCAAGTTTCAAGGTCAAATGAAAGGTTCAAGGTCAAATTTGCGGTTCAAGGTCAAATTTAAAGTTCGAGGTCAAATTTCAGGTTCAAGGTCAAATTTAAGGTTAAAGATCCTTTGAACTCCTCGCCGAAAGACTGATACCTTGAATGTTGTTTTTTTGTTTTTTTTTGTTTTAAGTAAAAACTTTTTCGACATTTTCAGGAATTTCCATACTTCTTCCCCACCCTGTATGTATACATATGAACGTATTATGTAAAGTCACGTGAAAAGAGTGCTTTGGCGAACACACGGTCGCTCCCTAACGACCGTGACATTAGCTCGCTCGGCATTGAATCGCGAGAGAGAAAAAAGAGCGAGAGGGGGAGGGGGAAGTCTAATTGCGTGATACACTTCAGCGAGGACTGACGTATATCCATTACGCGAGATGTTGCGACACATCGCTACGCACGTACACCGAAAAATTTGTTCTCGCTCGCGTGCACGAATTATCGAGACACCTTTTTCCGAGGGATCTCATTCTGCAAACACACTCGATCCCACACCCAACAAAACGGGCACGACACGACGAGGTTTTTACTCGCGGCTCGCGTGATATAGGACTGGACGGGGATGATACGATTACGTTAAAATCGTAAAATACGAACAGACGAAATTAGTCGTAGAGTCGACATTTTTTTTCTCTTCGTTTTTGTTGTTGTTTATTTAGCCTTTCGTTTTTAACAAATTAAAAACGATTAAAATAATGTTTTTTTTTTGGCCGATAGAGAAACCGAGAGAAATTTTGGGCTCTCGAATTTTCGTTTCTTTTTTTTTTTTAATTTACTTCTCGATCGTGATTATCGATGTATTAGTTATGTAATTTTTATACTAATTATGATTTGTATTACGCAAAAAAAAAAAATAAGAAGACCATTATATTTTTTATTTCGTAAAAATAATAAAACAATCATCATTTTTATTACGTAAAATTAACAAGACAATTATAATTTCTGTTTCGTTAAAGTAATAATACGAAAATTGTAATTATTAATTCGTGAAAAATAGAAAAATAATAATAATAACAAGAAAAATTCGAGTTTCGTCTCGAGAAAAGTGGCGCGTGCGCACCCTCGATATTCATCAACGGGGTTAACGAGCTCTCGGTGACGAGGAGCCGAACGATGGGTTTAATAAAAGGTCCCCCCCCCCCCTGCAACCTCTTATCGCCAATCGTCGTGTCTATCATAATAGGATTTTTTTATATGTTTATATATATTATATATATATATATATACGATGCACAAAAAATGATGCAAGCGAAGCTGTGTCAGCACAGCGAAAACCGCGAGATAATGGAGGGAAGACCGCTGCGCGTGCAACTCGACGAAGACTCGAAAAAGAAAAAGAAGAAAAAGAAAAAGAAGAAAAAGAAACATCGTCAGCGTAACGTACCGGGCGCAAACGTACTCGTTCTCGGAATAGAAAAACAAAATGAATAAATTACCGGGGAATAAAAATAAAATGAATGCATTAACGGGTAATAAAAATAAAATGAATAAATTATCGAGGAATAAAAATGACGAGTGAAAAAGAAAAAAGAAAAATAAAAAAAAAAAAAAAAAAAAAAAAAAAACAAAAAAAAAAAAAAAAGAAAAAAAAAAAAAAAAAAAAAAAAAAAAAAAAAAAAAAAAAAAAAAAATGATTGGTTAAAGTTGGGACAAAAATTGATAAATTAGGTAGTTTTTCAATATTTGAAAAAAAAAGGTGGAAATCTGGATCAAAAATAAAAAGAAAACAGAAAAATTGGAAATAAAAAAATTCGAATATTTTTATTTCCTCGCCTTTATTTTTTACGCTTCGTTGTTTGCAACCTCGTCGTGCCTCGATTTCGATCGATCAACGAGGCGCATGGTGCAACAGGGCTCGTTTGAGAGTAACCGTTTCGTAAGGTGGATACCGATCACGAAATTTTTCATCTATTTTCGTCTGGTCGTCGTTATTTCAGACTCTATTATTATTATTATTCAACAATGACAATAATGATAATTTTTCAATATATATTTACAATTGTTTATTATTATTATTATTATTATTAGATTTATTAGAATCACTACATAACGTTATAATCATAATTATGTGATAAATAAAAGAATAATTGAATTGAAAAACGAAAAGAAATCATCAGTAATAATAATAATAATCATAACAATAACAATAACAATCTTGACTGCAAAATATAAAACCACAACTATTGTTTATTATAATTATAATTATACTTATAATTATATATTACATACATATATATATATTATAATTATAATTCACGAACGCCATTATTATTCGTTTCAATTATAATTGCATATAATTGCAACTGTAATAACTAAGTCAACTAATTATTACGTTGATCGTAATAAGACCAAATAAAAAATAGAGGGAAATATAACAATTAGTTAACGTAGTTGTCGCAGCTGCAATTATATGCAATTATAATTACAACGAATAATAATGGTCTTCATGAATAATAATAATAATATTTAATGATAAATATATTAAACAATAGTTGTAATTTTGTATTTTACGATCACGATTGTTGTTATTATTATTATTATTATTATTATTATTATTGGTTTTCTGAGGTTGTTTTTTTTATAAAGGAATAATAAGGGAAAGGAGAACTCGATTGACTGTTTTGTTTTACCTCTCTTCACCGTCGGTCTCTTTTGGCACTTTGATCACGTAATACACGTGACCGCCGTGTGTCGTGCTCATGGTTATGACGTTTAACTTCCTTGCGGTCGAGGACGCTTCACACGCGGCGGAGGATCTCACGAGTATCGAGAACTCTCGCGACCGATCATATCGTTAAGATTAGAGACTGCTATCTGGTCCCAACGATCGAAACTTTTGATCCCAGAGTTCTCGTCTTTCGCATGATTTTTCAATGATACACTTCGCGCACTCTCTTCTTTCCCCCTCTCATACCAGTTTTCTCATCACTGAAATAACGTGTTTTTTTGTTTGTTTGTTTGTTTGTTTGCTTTTCTAGAACGACGCACTCGCGAAATCGATTAATTATTGAAAACCTTCGAACGCCGAGGAAACGATAGCCACCGGATACGAACGCGCTTTCGCGCGCGCGCGGTTATTTCAAGCACGGATTTATTTTCGAGATTGCGCGAGCGGGAATGCCGAGAGACCCTCCTCTTCCTCCTTCGCCTCCTCCTCTCGTGGACGACGTTCTCGATTTTCCGGAACACACGCCCGCTTACGAATTCCTGCTTCGAAACTTTTATTTTCGATTTTTTTGTGTGTGTGTTTTTTTTATCGAAAAATTGAAATTAAAATGGAATTAAATTGAAAATAAAATTGAATTTAATTGAATTTAATTGAAAATAAAATTGAATTTAATTGAATTTAATTGAAAATAAAATTGAATTTAATTGAAATTGAAAAGTCAAATAAATTTTCGACGTTTCCAATTTAATAACAATTATTTTTTATGAAATATAATTTTTTATGAAGGATTTGTTATATAATTGAATTTTCCTGGAGAATTGAATTGTTCCATTTTCCCATTCAAGATGGATAATTAATTCAATTGAAATTAATGTTCACAATATTAATTCGAGCTAAAGTGAATATTCGAAGAATCGAATTTAATTACAATTAGTTTTCACAAAACCGGATTTAAAGTTAAGAACTTGCAATATTCAATAATTAATTATTCATTTTCACAACAGAACGAAAAAACAAATTCAACACGAATTTACGTTTTATATAAGAAACAAAAACAATTTTTAAAAATCGTTTACGGTTTTTCCGAAATCGAAAGAAAAGGATTTTTCCAAATTCCGATAAAGGATTTTTCCAATCGTTTATTATTCGCAACCCTCGTCGACGCAGGGCGGATCTTGCACCCGCGAAATCTCGGACTCGACTGTGGCTGGTGACGACGACGAGGCGGACGCTTCTTCGCGTCTTTCTATTTCGGTTCTACGCGTGTACACGTTCACGTGCACCTATACGTGAACTTTTGCGCTCTTTGTGAACGTCCCTTACGAAACGATTTATCGATAATTAAAAAATTAACGTCCAAATTTAAGAATTAGAGAAAAATCACAAATCGATATTGACGTTCAATATTTCAATTCAATTTCGCTTTTTTTTCAATTCAATTTTGACGTTCGATTTTTTTTTCATTCAATTTTAATTCAATTCAATTTCAATTCAATTCAATTCAATTCAAATTCAATTCAAATTCAATTCAAATTCAATTCAAATTCAATTCAATTTCAATTCAATTTCAATTCAATTTCAATTCAATTCAATTCAATTTCAATTCAATTCAATTTCAATTCAATTCAATTCAATTCAATTCAAATTCAATTCAAATTCAATTTAATTTCAATTCAATTTCAATTCAATTCAATTCAATTTCAATTCAATTTCAATTAAATTCAATTCAATTTCAATTCAATTCAATTCAAATTCAATTCAATTCAATTGAAAATTCAATCTTCCTTATTAATCGATTTTGTCGCAGCAGAAAAATCGATCATTTTAAATCACGGAAAAAGAAAATAAAAGAAAAATGAATAAATAAATAAATTTGTAAAATTCAAAGATCCATCGTTTTATTTGAAGGTATCATTAGCGCAGTCGTTTCCTGACGAGTCCCCCCCCTTCTCCCCCCCCCCCCCCCCCCAAAGTTGCCGAGTGCACTGATGTTCGTATATAAGATGTATATATAGGTATACGCGGAACGATTATCCGGTTCTCTCGCCTATGAGGGAACGACGGGGATAGCCCTGACCCATTTAACGTCGAGTCACCCTCGTCGATGAAAATTTCTCCCTCGGTCCTCTCTGTCCCCTCTCGCCGCTATTTCTCCTCCCTTCCTCTCGGAAGGATCGACTTTGTATCGAATTGAAGCTCTACCGAGCTTCGGGACAAGGCTGACGCCCGTAATTCCCTAATGAAATCGATAATGCTTTTCCTTCAATGTTTTATGTTCGACTGATGTTTATCGGTAATTGATGATTTTGTCCTGATCACTCGATAACGCTGAATAATCGCTCGTTGTTTATTGCTCGATAAAAATAGGAGAGATCAATTTCAAAAAAACCTTTTCAATCAAATATGGCGGCTGAAAACAATTTTTAAAGAGTATCGGGACCTCGAATACTATCGAGACGTTTCTCTCAAACTTTCATTTTTCATCTACAAGGTATCGTCCATGAGATAAGTACAAAAAACCAACTTTTTTTCACGTGATAAATCAGATTTTCACTAATTTAAATTTCTAAGGTAAGCCATAACTTTCGAGCGAGTAAAAACTGAATTTTTGTTTCACTGAATCGGTACCCGAAGTTCAAATTTAAAAATTGAAAATTATGGATCCAATATGGCGGCTTTAAACGACAAAAGCTACAGAATTTTCACCAAATCTTATGCCCTTTTTTCTTGTAGTTTCGTGTTACACTAGAAGAATAAAAAATAAAAAATCTTTTTGATATCTAGTTTAATTATTTTATTTTCAAAAACTATATTTTTGTAGATTTTAATTTTTTTTTTCTTTATTTCGAGTGCGGATTTTTTACGATCCCGAGAACGTTCGAATACAAAATTTCTTTCAAATTGCACGTGAAGAAAAATGTATGCTTCGAAGGTCTTAAGGGGGAAAAAAAATGATCGGAACCCAAACAAACCCGAACGTAGCGAACGTGGTTGCAAATTTTCGTATCTTTGAAAGCTAATGAATGTTAATTAGCGCTAAACAAGAGCACGCGACTTCACGGGTTTTTCTTTTTGTTTCCTCTTTTCGCTGAGCAAAGCGATAATTAACATCACAATTGCCGTTTCTTCGACCGTCGCGCGGGACTTCGAAGATTCTTCAATACTTTTTTTTGTTTTGTTTTTTTTTTTCACGTCAAAATACAACGTTAAGGAAGGTCAATCGTCAAAAGTAATAATTAAAAAAAAATAGAAATAATTGTTTAATTGTAATTGGGCAACGAATGGTCTTTGAAATTTTCGTAATTTCCGAAATTTTTAATTTACAATTCTTTTTTTTTTTGCGTTCTCATTTTTATTTTCGTTCGGTGATTGTTTTCACGCGGAGTATCGAGGTCGGGTTTCAAAGCGCGTGTGTCACGAGGATGAGAGCTAACGAGGACTGATGAGGGGAACGAGCCACCAATCCGAAACGGTGTGCAACTTATCCCGGAAGTAAGACGGGAGGATTGAAAATTCGAAAGAAAAAGAAAATTAAATAAAATATGGAAAGAATAAAATTTAATTCTTTAATTAAAACAAATAAAATTTAAAAAAAAAAACAAACGAGAGTAAATGTTTGTTTTCAACGAAACGAATGGAAAGTAAATTTGAAAAAATTGAAATAATAAATAGAATTAATAAAACGTTATTTTTCAATAAAAAAAAAATAAAAAATGAAAGGAGAAGAAATTTTTAGAAAGTGAATTTGAAAAAATGGAAATAAAAATATTTATTCTTTGAATTGAAAAAAAAAATTTTTAAAAAAGTAATAAGTTTTTTTTTTTTGGAAACAAAAATCAATGGATAGGAAATAAAAATGTTTTGAAAATGAATAGAATTAAATAAAAATAAATTAAAAAAAAAAAATTCGGATCGCATTAATTTGTGAAACGGGGAAAAGAAGAATAATTTGCATACTCAGAAGATTAGTTTGAGGCAGGTCACGGTCCGAGTGACTCGGGCAACCCGCGGTTCAATCTCATTGTCCGTTCCCTATCTTTGGCACGGCCGTCCGCGTACGCGCGTACAAACGGAACGTCGACGAGTGCGTTAACTCTTTCGCAACCCGAGGACCTTGCCAAGGGTGTAATCGACTCATCCTCGATTCCGAGTTATTTACGGGCGTTATCGTTCGTGCAATAAGGAATCAATGAATCCAACAAATTTGACAAAAAATGAATTAAACAGTGTGGATTCGTGAAAAAAGAGATTGTACAAATAAAAAAAAAATAACAATAAAAAAAATATATATTTAAAATGTAATTTTAAAATATTATTGAATTATTTTATCAACCGCTGTCTATTCGTAAATTTCCGAAAAAATCTGACCAATTATTAATTATCTTGTGCAACACTTGATACTCCTATTTTTAGTAATTAAAAAAGTTACTAATAAAAAAAATCTCAAATAATTTCGTATATATATAATAATAATTATTATTATTATTATATTTGTATTAAATATTATGTTATTATTTTGTCAAGAAAAAATGAAAATTCTATTTTTAGTAACTAAAAAAGTTACTAACAAAAAAGCTCAAATACTTTCGTATATTATTATTATTATTATTATTATTATTATTATTATTATATTTGTATTACATATTATTTTATATTTTTATAAAGAAAAATTGCTCAAATTTTTCGACGCCTTTTATCATTCAATGGCATTCAGCGATTGATCTTAAAAAAAATAATGTATTTTTGCTGTACCTCAACGTTGCGAGTTTCAACGTCATAAAAAAAAAAGAAAAATAAATAAATGAGAAGGAAAAAATAAAAGTAAAATTAACTTTGGATAGAATTGATCTTAAAAAAAAATGATATATTTTCGCTGTACCTCAACGACGCGAGTTTCAAGGTCATAAAAAAAAACCAAAATTGATAAATGAATAAATAAAAAATAAAAATAAGAAAAAAGTCAAATGAAATTTGGATCGATCCGTATCCCGAGTTCTCGAAGGCTCGTCGTATCACACTTGGTATCGGTGGCTCTCGGAGGGGCTCAATTAGCACAAACGTATCTCAATACTCGGTGCACCATGACAAAACCACCGTTCACCTTGAAACCGAGAAATCCTTGGTGCGGCTTCGTTATCGGTTCGAACGCAGGCGCATTTTCGTTTACGACGAACGCAGTCTCATCCTCGAGTTTTCCCAAGCCCAAACGCTAACCCAAACGTAAACCCAAACACAAATCCAAATCCAATCGTCCTAACGCACAAATGACGAATTATTATTTATGGACGATAAAAAAAAAAATGATAAAACAAAAATAATGAAAAAGGAAAGAGTTTTTTAAAAAAATGTTTAAAAAATAATAGCGCGCGTGACGTTTCGTTTTTACGCCTCGAAGGTGGTTGACAATTCGTGGGGATAGGCGGTCAGTCGGTCGGTTGGTCGATCGGTCGGTGCAGCGCAAACACACGCTCCGTCGTCGTTGCAACCGACGTTGAGCGCGACTGGTCGCTGGCTCGCTTGCAGCGCCTCCGTTGCACAAACCCACCCACACGCTATATCGATCTTCCATCCTATCCTCTCTTCTGCCTCTCTAACACATTTTCTACGCACGTACAGCCGCACATACATTTTTATATCTATATACGAATATGTACAGGGTGTCCGAAACGCGAAAGATCATTTTTCAAGTTATAACTAGCCAAGGTACGATAATACTCGAAATAATGAAATTAACAATCTCGGAATTAACAAACGTAACCTTGAAAATTTCGTTTTCGAGATATTGGCTTTTTTTTTTCCATATTCAAGGACGATCCCTCAAAGGATTTCTCGCGACTCGATATTGTTTGAGAATTATTGCATTTTTTTGTTTTTGTTTTAGTACGAACAAGATTGTGAAAGGAGAACCGAAGAATGTTGTGGAATATCGCACATCGTGGGTTTTTTAAACCCTTGATAGGGGATTGAAATGAGGTTAATTATAGAGATATAGAGATTGTATTTTCTTGTTATGTTTTTTTTTTTTATATTCCAAGTACTGGAATTTAGAATTAGGATTTAGAATTGGAATTTAGAATTGGAAGTTAGAATTAAAATTCAGTATCGATATTGACAATCGTTATTTAGAATTAGAATTTAGAATTGCTATTTAGAATTTGAAATTAAAGTTTAGAATTCGAATTTGGTATTCCAATTTGGAATTCAAATTAGAATTTGGAATTCCAATCTAGAATTCGAATTAAAATTTGGAATTGTAATCTAGAATTTGGAATTGTAATCTAGAATTTGGAATTGTAATCTAGAATTTGGAATTCTAATCTAGAATTTGGAATTGCAATCTAGAATTTGGAATTCTAATCTAAAATTCGAATTAGAATTTAGAATGCGAATTCCAATCTAGAATTCGAACTAGATTTCGAATCAGAATTCGAATTCCAATCTAGAATTCGAACTAGATTTCGAATTAGAATTCGAATTCCAATCTAGAATTCGAACTAGATTTCGAATCAGAATTCGAATTCCAATCTAGAATTCGAACTAGATTTCGAATCAGAATTCGAATTCCAATTTCGAATTCGAAATTCGAATCTGGAATTCCAAATTTAGAATTGCAATTTAGAATTCGAATTTGGAATTCCAATCTGGAATTTAAATTTGGAATTCCAATCTGGAATTTGAATTTGGAATTCCAATCTGGAATGTGAATTTGGAATTCCAATATATAATTCAAAAGTAGAATTTAGAATTAGAATTTGGAATGTAGAATTAGATATTAGAATGAGTTTAAAAATGGTTATTCCATCGGCATACGCTAAAAAGTTGAAGGTCCATGTTCGTTCGAACACACCACAAGCACCAGCCTCGATGCACTTGGCGGATCAATTCGTTTTGCCGAGAATCAATTAACTTGCATATTGGCGGACACGTATATATAGGTACATACGCGGGTAAAAGCGTTTGAGGCTCCTTTACCGTAGTTGCTCGTAAAGTTCAAGACGCGATAAGGTGCTATCGCAGCCCGTAAAGAGCGTGCAGTCTCGAAAAGCCTCGTTGCGCAATCAAACAAGCCGCGTGATTTACAAGCCATTCGTCGAATGGAAGAAAAAATGGGAGGGCTCGAGGGTTTCGTCGCTCGATGTTCCGGAGTATACAACTTCCTTTTTTATTTCATTATTTCTTATTTAATATTCCGTTTTTCCAATGTTTCATTTTTTTTTAAAAACATCGATTCAAAATCAATGTTTGATTTCCTCCAAATATCGGTTTTACGAAATTTTGCTTTATCAAAATTCCATTACTTTTCTCGTAATTAAATTTTTCTTCAAATTTCATATTTCCTGGATTTTATTTTTAAATAATTCAAATACCCACAAGAATTCCAATTGGTTTTACAATTTCATTTGTTTTCGATTTCACTTTTTTTTTTGCCATTTTTCCCAGATGTTTCAGTTTATTTCGAAATATTATTTCTTTTTTTTTTTTTTTGAAATTTCATTTTTTCCTCGATGGTTCATTTTTCCCAAAAATCCCATTTTCCCCCAAAAACCCATTTTACCCAAAGCTTCATTTTTCCAATAGTGAAATATATCTCAGTACTGAACGTCGATTGGGTACAAGATAGAACGCGATCATGAAATATCCGAGTGGCAAACTGCTCCGGAGCGGTTCGGGAGGACGGGTCACGTCTGACTTCCGGTCCCATTAGGGTCGAAGCGGGCACTCGTCGCGTCGAACACGTACGAGTATACGTATATGGCGAGGGAAGAGGGGGGAGGGGAGAGGGGGGGGGGCGGAACTACGCGGGATTAATTGTTATTCTGGACGGGTGGAGTCTAGTGTTCGACCGACGTCGATATAATTGTCGAATATTGACGACGGTGTATTTCGCGAGCCGACAAAAGGAGCGCCATCAAACGCGGAACTCGCTCACTCACAATAATCGAATTTCCGGTTCGTGTGCGTGTGTGCGTGTGAGACAATGAACGAGAGCCGCGAAAGTTCATCGGTAATAATTATCGTTTGTTAATTACGATCGTAACGTTGGACCGCAACGATATTATTATTGTTATTATTTTTTTATTTTTTTTTTTTTGAGGTTATAAACATTAATTTTTTAAATTAATTTAATATTCATTCATCGATGAATAATAATATCAACTTTTTTCAATAAATTCAATTTTCATAAATTAATAAAAATAATATATTTATTTTTATCTTTGTTTAAAAAAAAAAAAACCGTAAACACGTATTTTTTTTTAATCAATTTTCGTCGTAGTCCAACGTTATCGAAAAAAAAAAAGCAATGGCGATTAAATGAAATGAAGAGCCCCAAACAAATCCAAACGAAATTAATTGCCACGAAAAAAAGAAAATAAATGGAAAAATAATTTTTTTTATATTACTTGTAAATATTGATAAATGATGATAATGAAAATTATCATACAAGATAATATTACGGGAAAAAAAACGGTAAAAACATGAAAATCGTGATTTTACAAAAACGAAA
>JAPYZI010005683.1:0-14218 GCA_030523105.1 Ophioninae sp. A BG-2022a | reverse complement strand
CCGATTTTTCAAGTGGACTTTCCGGGAAAACTATAAAAGATATCGATACGAATCCAACGCCATTATTTAAGTTAGGCAAAAACCTTTTCCAAACCCTCCCAATGAATGTCCATAGCATATAAGAAGCTCACCCTACGACCTTTTGAAATTCCGTGATTTTCAAGATTCTGGCAAAGTGGCCGGGGGAAGACGAAATTTTTTTTTCCATTTTCAACCTTTTAAAAGGATGTATTTGATCGGAAATTTTCCGCTGATTACGAATCTGCCCGAGTTTTTGCCGAAAGTACAAAATTAAACTCGGAAAATGAGAAAAACCCATTCTAGAATACTTTATGGACATTTCTCCCTGCTGCAGATTACCGTAGCTATCGTAGCGACGGAGGTTACGAATTAGCGCAGTGAAGAAGTGACAAGTGCCAAGTCAAAAAGTATATTGACTTTTCGGAACGATGCAAGCGCGGTCGGTAAAAACGGAGAATGCGAATCGCTGCACCGCCAGTGTGAAAATCGTTTAACTGAATTTTCTTGATGGTCGATACGATTTTGAGCTTTGGTGGTACATTTATGTGAAAAATTTCGAAAACCAATTTCTCCGCTATTTCTTCATCAAAATAGATGAAACAAAGATCAAAATGTATACTTTTGACCGCTTGAGAGGCTTATGCTCGGGAAATTTGTGAAAGTGCAATACGATGGATCGTAGCTCACAATTGCTCGCATGGTAACCACAACCTGCACAATTATTTTAAAAAATTTGGTAAATGCCGAGCATGTTCCTCTTAGAGCAAGCGTCCTGGATATACACAATAAATTTCATGCAAAACGGTTGAATAGTGTGGGAGAAATTATATTTTGAAATTTCGATGTGGCTAGGAACGTGTTCGTCATTCTCGTAAGTAGCGCTCCTGATTGGCTGCTATTAAAAATGAATAATAATTCAGGGGCTGATCCGGGAACCATACATGCTTATATCATTGGACTTAGAATTTCACCCCCAACCCTCCATTTCACGGATGACATTCCATCGTGGGAAAATCCTTTATTTCATCGCAATCTAACCCAAACAACCATGTAACCCAAACTCCCAACCCTCCATTTTACGGATGACATTCCATCGTGGGGAAACCCTTTATAATTACATCGCAGTTTAACTCAATCAACAATCAAACCCAAACGAATGAATAAAGGTTTCATCATCAGATGCAAACTTACCAGCCTCGCAGTAGGGCAATCCATCCTCCAGGAAGAAGGGACTGTTTCCAAAAAGCTTTCCGCAATACGAGCAGTTGAAACATTCAGGATGGAAATGTTTTCCAACAGCGTTCAGGCAATCCTGAGAATATATATAAATTTTGATTAGACTCTTGATTAATCACGCAAAGCACATTTGTTGCTTCGCGTTTTTTACGAGAGCGTATGAATTTTTTGCTTACGCCTTTGATTTTGTTGTTGCATTTGTCGCATCCCGGAGCGATGAAACGCTCGAAGCAGTATTCGCAATGAAGCTGACCCTTCTCCTCTACGAAACCAATGTCCTGCAGCGCTCGACGACATTGCGAGTTGACGCAGACAAAGTGTTCCGGGCACCAGATTTGTCCGAGGGCTGTGATGAACGGTCCCCTGATTTATCAGACACACAGTTGTGCTTTAAAAATACTCGCGGTATTCCTAATTTGGATAATTATCATTTTTATTTATATATATATATTTTTTTAAATATTTTCTTTTTTTCGTAACACAAAAATCATGCAGAGTTTGTGTCAAACGAACCTGGTGATTTCTTTATTGCAGCTGCAACAAATAGGCTGCAGGGCTTGGTCATTTTTCAGGCTGTTAGTGCTTTCTCCGTTAGCTGTCAAAAACGTGCATCAAGAGTTATTGGTGAAAAAGAATAACGGGACGTTACGAAATTTGCTGGAAAAAAAACAAACAAAAGTGTGCAAAATGATCTGATGCTGGGAGAGTAAGAAGCTCGGAGCTTTGGGTTTCCTGGAAATGCAAAAAAAAAGAAAACGACGAAGTTAAAAAAACCTAAAAACGAGTAATCAAACGAAACGCCATGATAAAACAACTCGGTGAAAGAACACAGGCGAACGAAACGGATTTAGAAGGTTAAAGCTTGATGTTTCCGATCTAGCTGGAGACAAAGCACATAACTCCATGCCTGTTAAGTCGATAACGAAAAATCACTAATGCCGATTGACACATCGAAGAATGATCACTCCTGTTCTACCTGACGTAAGAGTTGCAATGTCCGCAAAGCGGTTGACGAGATCCCGGTCCACCGGCTTGATTAAGAATACCACGGCCTCGTTTCGGCGCTGTACTGCCAGCAAATTTGCCCGCTCTACCGCCGGGCCCGGTACCACCAATGCCGCTACCTAGATCCGGTTGGGACGACAAATTTGGTGGGTCTACGTATCTTTGGGTGTTACAATTTGGTCCGGGATTCTGGGATCCGGAGTATTGGGTGTTTGTTTGAAAAACGGTATCGGTTACGAGACAACGGGATTGGGAGTGAGCCTGCGGCTTGAAAAGCTGAACGACCTGTTGCTTGTCACGCTTGATCGTCAGTTGCGTAAGCTGATTGCTGAGATTAGTGCGTCTCTCGGGTATCGGTTGAAAGCTTTGTTCCGTTATCGTGGAAGAGGAATAACTTGGCTGGCGTTCAGTTTGATCCTTTATTGGACAAATTTCGCAAGGAGCACCAGTGGATTCATCAGTGTTTCCGTTTGGCATGGGAATCTGAGGATAAGGAAATTTGGGACAAGGACTCTTGAGGATTGGTTTTGGACATTTGACCGGGGCGTAGCCTGGAATAGAGCAAGGTCCGACGCTGATGGAACCGTCGTAGCTCGCGGAAACGCGAACTCCCGAAGCTGGACAGTTGCCAATATCAATGGTTGAACCACCAGATCGCGGCCCGGAGCTCTTTGAGCAATTGGTTGTCGATTTGCCATGGGTTATTGGTGAAACGCAAACTCCCGATCTGTCGGAAGTAGGAGTTACGCATATACCAGCCCGGGAGCAAGAGGCGTTTTCATCATCGTCGCAAGGCACTACTACGATTCCGGCTTTCATTCCCGATTGGGATGTAGTTTTGCACGGCATTATGGTGACGCCTGAATTCGGACAGTTGCTGGAGGTGACTCGTTGGGACGAGAAAGTGCTGCTGGAAGAGGCACACTGGCTGGTGGTTCGCTCCTGATGACAAACTCTTCGAGCCTCGTAGGACTGACTTGCGCTTATCGGTGGTGCGCAAGGTGGCAAAACGCGAACTCCCGTTTTCGGAAATCTCTCCGAGCCTGAACAATGAGCCAATGGACAAGCGAGCGACGGTTGCATACGATTTACTTTTCCGATAGAGCAGCTAGGCGTCTCTTCGTGTTCCCTTTGCGTCTGCAAAGCTACCGAGGACTGCTCTTCGCGTCTCTCGTACTTGGTGGATCGTTCTGTCTCGTAGGACCTCTCGACTTCGTCAGATCGAGAGTCATCAGAATAGTAAGATCTACGGGTACCGTGATAGGCCTGAGCTCGATGACCCGACAGGCTGTCTTCCTCCGAGTGATAGGATACGCATTCTCGGTGTTCAGGCATGAAGGAGGAGGAAGAATAAGAAGTCGTTTGCTGTTGTTGATAAGTCGAACTTCTTTTGCAAGGTGGCGGACTCTCGCGTATCCTTGGGGCTTGTGCTTTGACGTAACACGCCGATGGCTCGGGCGGACCCGGAGATTTCGTTCGACTGGGCGTGGGTGATCGACTGGGTACGTAAGGTTGGGCTTCGACAGCCTCGTGCTGCATGGACACCAGATATCGCTGATAGGCCGGTATGGTGTCGGGTTTCTTCAAGCCTGTCATCAGAGATCGATCCTTGGGTGTTCCTGGTCTGGAGAGCGATCTGGCCGGTGATACCGAGGTGTCTCTTAATCGATGATCCGGGGGTGGTGTCGGCAGTGGTCTCGGACCTTCGATTCTCTTCAAGTTTCTCTCCCTCGTTCTTGCCTCTCGCGTTTTATCGTCCGTATACAGAATCTCAGCTGGATGACAGTAACCCTCGTTGGTTGTCCAATCGACCGGGGTTTGCGATCGGTTGACGCAGATTACGCTGTCGTAGCCTTCACCGCTTTCACGTCCGAGTGGGGTGTAAGGACGTTCGGATGCGGTCATTAGGGCATCCTGAAAAGGCGATACCGGTCTATCGCTGGGTTGATACGAAGGTTGAGGTGCCGGACTCGGTGCCCGCTTCTCCTCGTATCTAACTTCCGTACTGTATACCATTCTCGACGTTGATTCGCCATCTTGGATTTGCTGATTCGAGGTTGAGTCGAGAGGAGAGTACGGCCTTTCCGGTGCAGTTGTCAGTGCTCTAACCATATCGGACTTCCACTCCTTGGCTGTTGCATTCTTGATCGTCGTCGGTGGCAACGATCTCGTTCCCGTTTCCGTTTGGGTCACGAATTGCACGTGTTTCCTCTGGCAAGTTTCGGCCGGTTGTGGAGCTGGTTGTTGCTGCTGTTGGTAAGACTGACACTGTTGCTGGTACTGTTGCTCGCGAGCTTGTCGTTCCTCAACCGTATCTCGGAATCGCGCGGTCAATCTTCGCTCTTGCAGGCTCTGACGTTTTTCCGTCTGCTGTTGCTGCTGCTCCCTCATACACTGATGAACCTCCACTTGTTCTCTCAAACTCTGACGTCTTTGATCCTCAAGCTGTTGAAAGTCCTCCTGAATCCTGATCTCTTCCTTCAGCTCTCGATATCGCTCCTCCCTCGGTGGCTCTTCTCTAGTTTCCTCTTCTCTGACGTATTCCTCTCGTTGATAACACTCCTGAGGTCTGAAGCTCTCTTGGACGCACGTTTGCTGATCACCGAAAGCCACTCGTTTCCGCTCCTTCCTTCGGGCCTTATCTTCCTCGTAACGACGTTGCTGTTCCTGGCATTCTTCCTCCATCCGACGCAAACGTTCTTCCTCCTCGCGGCAGACTCTTTCGTATTCGATCCGCTTGGCTTCCTCGTCCTTCCTAGCGTTTTCCATCATCTGCGCGGTACTGATAGCCGACGTGAGTACTTCCGAGGATTCGACGGTTGTTCTACGATCCGATAAAGTCTCCACTTCGCGATCCACCGTCGTTGAACTTCTCTGAAAGGTCTCTGGCTCTGAGGTAATACGACAAGCCTCAATGGGTCGAGTGGTTGGTCTTTCTTCGACTTCCGGTGATCTTGCACGATCGGGTGACATTACTTCAACGGTCTTCTCATAAATCGTTGTTTTCTTTATATGTATATCACCCACATCCTTCTCCATGGTCTCGGTGAACAAATTGTGCTGGCTCTCGACACCTTTCGGGCAAACGGCTACATCGGGTGGCACCACTTTCGAAAGATCGACGACCTCGTTGTCGCTTTCTTTCCCAACGTCTTTAGGTTTTTCGGGTTCCATGGAGGCTGAATATTTGCAAACTTCCTGAGCTGGTGGTGGCGGCGCTGTTGGCCGACACAGTTCGCAGGATACTGCTCGATAAGTGTGCTGCTGTTCGTGCTCGGCTCCTTGAGGACCAGCGGTTCTTTCGCATATTATCTGACAACGGCATGTACGGGTGCAAACGATTTCCGGCTCGGGTTGAGGAGGGGATTCAACGTGGCCGTAAAAACTGGTTCCTGCTGTAACCGTAGCGACCCAGGGTTTCGGTATAGGCTGAGAAATTCTCGTTGGCGTCAAAGATCTTCGAAGACTATCGGCGGAACTGGCACGTGGTGGGATCCCCCGACAATCCCGTCGAGATTCCGTCACTTCCACTTTACGATAAAACGGCTGTGAACAACTAGCCCGATCCATGCTCGTTTCTCGATAATTCTGCCTCGAAGATGTTACCGAATATCTCTCGCAGTCACGCTCCTCGTATCTGCTGCAACGACTCCCGCAGCGACTTCCGCAACGACTGTCGGACGCTTCCTGAAGGGTTGCTCGTTTGTCCCGGACGTTGTGACGCGAACGCTTGTCCAGAACTGGATTTGGATCGATCCAAATAGGACTCGCGGTCGGATACGTTATGTCCTCGATTGCCTTTACCGGCGGCCAAACCAAACTCTTTTTACTCTTGCTGGGGGCCCTATTAGCTTCTTGATGCTGGCTATAGCGTTCCTCGACGTAAACTGGCGTCGGTTCGTTCAACGGAGACTCGATGGACCCGTAATAGTCGGATTCTTCGTAATAATTTTCTGCTCGTTACCAGCAACGGGGGTGTCCACGGGTTTGTGATTTTGCGGATTGGATCATCATTGGAATTGTGTTTTTTTAATTCGGTCACGATCGGTTCACGATTATTAGCGATTGGATACGTTTTTTTTTTTAGGGTTTCGGTTGGGTTGTTTGAGTTTGTTTGGGTTATCATTATTAGCGATTGCAAAGGTTTTTTCGAGGTTTCGGTTAGTTTGTTTGGGTTTGTTTGGGTTCGTTTAGGATATTAGCGATCGCAAAGGTTTTTTTTTCGGGTTTTTAGTTAGTTTGACGGATACAGAGGCGAAAAAGAAAAAAAGACAGTAGCCGTTAGTAGAAGCGTTGAAAGCAGCTGAAAAGGTACGGTCAAACCCTGAATCAATTGACTGGCATCGAGTATCGAATATACGTTTGGGTTTGTTTGGGTTCGATCGATACGCTTACTCGAGATTTACATTACAATCGTTATTAATAAAAAAGTTTGCTCCTCAAATGATTCAAGGTTCACCAAAGCTTTTTAATTAATCGACATAAAGCAATTAAAATATGCGTTACAGCTTCCGAAATTACAAGGCAAACGATCGCTGCCTATTTTTGCTGCTATTTAAAAAAAAGTAAAACTGCCACGTCTAATAAGCGAGCAGTCGTTTCGCGAGGACTTTATAGAGCTCAGGTAAATTCGAAGCCCGGACCAATTTTCGACGAGTTCTTAACTAATACGTGGCAAAAAAAAAAAATATAACGCTTCAGCCATAAAACGAAACGAATGAAATGTCGTGAGTTCGAAAACAAAGACGTTGGAATGATTCGGCACACAGCACGTGGTAATTCAGCAATGATTCTGTTTTTTATTGTTATTACGTTCGATCGACGCATTTTTCGGCTTGGTGATAACGGTTACATGACATTTTCAGAAAAACAGTGTTTTTTCTTTTTCCTTTTTTTTAACAATTTGCAGCAATCGGCGAAAGTTCCGTTACGATTGAATCGAGTCGCCAAAAAAAAAGATCGATTCGACGGTCGCTATTCGACTTATCATCGGAATCCTCGGTCGTATTTATTCGATATAATAATTTACGTATCGATATTCATATTTATATGCGTATAATATACGATATGGGTATATATACATATATACACACATATATATGAATATATACTCATGTATATGTATATATGTATATATAAATATATAAATTGATAGAATTTCTTCGCGGTTATCGGAAAAATAAAAGAAGAGAGAGTGAGAGAGCTAGATTTAAACGAGGTCAAAATTAACGGTGACGACGCTATGAGAGCTGTCCGCACTCACGCGAGGGTCAGGGAGAAGGGTCTGGGCTTGGGGTTGAAAGACGGAGTTGCTGAAAAAAGATAAGAAAAAAAGAGGTACCATTATGCAAAAGATAGAGAGACGTTTCGATAGGAAAAAGTCGAGGGAGAGTGGTATGAGAAGGGCGGGGTGGGGTGGGGGTGGGGTGGGGTAGAATAACCGTGCGCAAAACAGTGTGGATATGACTGAAATATATCTTATACTTTTTTTAAATCTAAAAGTACTTTTGTGTGTGACAAAATTTTTTATTTTTTTATTTTTTTGTATTCTGAGAGTGATTCACAGCATCAGCATTAATGGGCTTGAATTCCCTCCCAATTGAGGGGATTGATAACGATGATCGGTAAAATGGAAATGAGTGCGCCGCGCAAGCGATTGCAGCGATGAACCACGATTCACGAATGTTTAATTTTGTGTTTTTTGTGTGTGTGTGTGGGTTTTTTTCTATTTAGGTTTTTTTGTGTTTTTTGTTTGGGTTTGTTTCTTTTTTCCCCCGTTTTTTGTTTGTTTGTTTTTGCATGTTTTTTTGGTGTGTTTTTTTGTTTGGGTTTGTTTCTTTTTTCCCTGTTTTTTGTTTGTTTGTTTTTGCATGTTTTTTTTTGAGTGTTTTTTTGTTTCGGTTTGTTTATTTTTTTGTGGTTTTGTTGTGATTCTTTGGTTGGGTTCGTTTGTTTGTTTGTTTTTTTTTCTCGTGATTTTGTGTTTTTTTGTTTGTTTTTTCTGGGTTTTTTGTGGTTTTTGCGTGTGTGTTTTTTTTCGTGATCGCAAGTGAATTTGAATGTATTTTTCAATGATCGGGCAAAAACAGTGTCGTACCTTGAAAAGGTCGAGCTTTCGGCATTGGCGGAGTAGAGAAACGACCTATTCACACATAGAACGTTTATTTATGCGTGGGTGTGGATACGCATGCCTGTACACGCGTTTCCGGTGTACGGAGTGAAGCTGCGTTCCGACATCCGGTCGCAAGCTCCCTCGTTGCGAGATCGCCTTGTTTCGAGTCCGGATCTCACAACGAAGGAGGAAAAGAGAGATGGACAAAGAGAGAGAGAGAGAGAGAGGAAGAGATAGTGAATAGTGAGGTAGAAATAGATGGGCAGAAATACAATCTGTTAAAACGCGATCATGTATAGATATCGTACTACCCGACTCGTAGACTAAACGCATCCAAGAAACCATCGCTTGTATCGCGTCGAGGCGGCCGAATAAATTGACCCGATTTGTTATACTAAACATAGATCCCATCCGTTAAAACGACAATGCACGCCGTCACTACCAACATCGAAAGCTTTTCAGCCCCACATACGATCGTTCCACATTTAGACTCTTTTCTTCGTTCAGGACGTATTGACAATTTTTCACGTGAATTATTACTTAATTCATACATTTTTCGATGTATAAATTGATTCAATCAAAGTTAAGTTAATTTAAAATTGAGCTGATTTAATTATAAATGAAATTAATTCAATTTTTCAATTAATTAGTTCAATTTGTAATTGATTTTTTAATTAATTTAATAAAATTGAAAATGAACTAATTAAATTAGAAATTGAATTAATTTAATTTGCAATTAAATCAACTCAATTTAAATTAACTTTACTTTAAATTAAATTAACTTCACTTTTAATCGAATTAATTCGAAAGCATATTTCATGAGATAAAAAAGTAAATACAACGTAACAATTATTCACTCCAATATTTCGATAAATTTTTATCGAACTGACTTCGACACAAGCACCCGTCGATTTATACATTCGATTTGTCAAGATGAAAGATGGACTTAAAATTGGTTTTCCTTTTTTTTCAAAATAACTTTTTTTTTTTAATAAAAATTGTTGAAAATAAACTTACCGGTAACTGTCTGGCTCTGGGGCCGAGGCAAAGTGTTGCTACCGGAATTTTGAACCGGGGCTGGGACGAAGTTGCTCGAGCCTCCGAACGGTTTCGGTCCACTTATGTTGTTCGCCGTATGACTCTGTGCAAAAACGCGAAAAATATGAGTATACTTTCGGACGTGAAGCACTCGATCTCCCCCCCCCCCCCCCCCCCCCCCCCCAATTCCAAAGATTATCGTTTTCCGAAATTAGAAATAAAAACAGTAAAATCCAAAATCATAATTCCGAAACAAAAACAAACCTAAACAAATCGCACTTCGTTCAACAGGAAAAACCAAAATTCAACACCGATGACGACCAATCACTGATTACCTCGATATACCAATTTTCGAAACTTTCGTTCTCCAAATTTGATAAAAAAACGAATATGTGTTTATATTAATATTTATGTAAAATAAAAATGCATTATATTTTTTTTACATATTATAACGATTTATTAATTTTTTTTAAATTGTGAATATCATGTTGATAATCATAATAATCACTGATCACCTCGATATACGAATTGTCAAAACTTTCGTTACCCAAATTTCACAAAAAACTAATATGCATTTACATTTGTATTTATATTTATGTAAACTGAAAATGCATTAAACTTTTTTCATAAAATAGCGATATAATAATAATTTAAAAACATTTTGATTGAATTATCGTGTTGATAAATTTGGGTGACCGCGTACCTTGGACGTCAAAGGGTATTGAGGAGGAACGAGAACGAGCACGACAGTCGAGATCGACGTGTCGATCGGAACTAGAAAAAATGAGTGTCCGATTGATAGGGGGACGTTACCTGAATCGGGCGAAAAGTGGGTGTATCGACGGGCGGGGTGCCAATTCGATTGGGCTGCAAAGCAAATAACGACACAACGATGACACGACTGCTTCCCCCTCTCCTCTTAGTCACTCTCTATCTCTATTTTTCATTCGATTGAAATCGAATCTTTCGCAATCAAGAGAAGAAGAGGGGGAAGTATCGATAATTAGTATAATTATACACTCGATTAGTCGAGGTTTAAAAATAAACATGCAATCAAAAGAAAGAAAAAAAAGATCAAATGAAGAATAATTATAAAAGCCACACTTGGCGATCTCGCACCATTTTGGAAGTGTTTAGGAACGATGGCGACAGTGAAACGTTTGTAGCAATCGTTGGGCTGACATTGGACGACGATGACGAAAACGGTGGAGGAGTTGGTGGTTTTGGCACCGGGGACGTTGATTCGTTGAAACCGGAAACGATCGAATGACCGTTGATGGGGACGGGCCGATAACCCGGAATTATACGATCGTTTTTATCAAACTTTTGACTTCCGCCATTTTTGTAACTCGAACTATCGTCTTGGAAATCGTTAACCCGAAATTTGCCATTTTCGGGACTTTTGTCCGATTTGTCCAGGTAGGATACTTCGTAAGTTCCAAGCCGTTGATTGATAGTTTGATGACGATGATCTTTCCCATTAATATCGTTGGAACTTCGATCCTCGTTTTCGTCATCCTGGAAACTCTTGATCGTTGATGACTTTTCTCTCGTCGGATTGTATGCCGTAAAAGTGCCGGTTTTTAAACGATGATTGGTCACGTGATAACGAGGAACCCCATAAGTGTTAACAATCGGCGGTTCTTGAAACCGATTGCAAGAAGTATTTTCGATTCTTTTGTCGTTCGCTCGATCAACCGTGTCGTTATCCACGTCTTCAACTTTATTGGCGAAGTTGCCGATCGTTTTAGCCAGGAATGCGATCGAACGGGAATTCTTGATGGCGTTTTTACTACCGTTCAAACCTGACAAATTGGTGATCTTTGGCGAACACAGGGACGAGGAAACAACGAAGGATTTTGGGGTCTCTTTACGATCAACCAACGACAAGGATTCCCGGCTAACGTGAAACTCTTTGTTAGTTGGATTACGGTTGTCATCGAGATGGATCTCGTTGATGGTATCCGTCAAACGGCCAACCTCGTTTCCTGTCCTGAACGTTATCGTGCTCGTGTAGGTTTTCGTATTCCATTGGTCCTTCTGATTATCCTGGGAATCCCTCTCGTCGTAATACTTCGAGCCGTTTTTCGGTCCATTTCTATCATCGACTGAACGACGTTCGTTTTGGGCCTGAAAATAGGGATTAGTAGCAAAACCCAAACGCGACACTCCACACCTAACAGTCATCTCAATTAAAATTGGATCTTCTACAATTTTTTGTGTTTGTTTTTTATCAAACTCAATCAACGTGGCTAATTGTTTACGAGCTACATGGAATTTACGATTTTTTAATCGTAAATCAACTACTATACGTATTATCAATATTATTGCTACGATGTAGAAAATAAAAATGGTAGCACATTTTTGCAGGCGCACACACGCGTTAATCCTATTTTTAATTTATTAAAGCTCGAAACACGATAATTAGTTCGTTGCATCACTCTTAATAAAAATTTAAAAATATTTCCACGATGATTATTCAATGTTTTCAAGAACTTACCGCGAATGGCTGAGGCGAACCGTGACTGTTCAACGGTGGGGACATCGGTGCACCCCCCAGACTCGTTAAAGCCGCTGAGATCGTTCCAGCTGGAGCTTTTCCACCCCTTTTTATATCGCAGATACAAATCCGTTAGAAAGATTAATAAAAATTGTTTTTCGATTATTGAAATAATTGAAAAGTTATTATTGAACGGTGGAAATTAGAAAGTTATTGATTGATCATCGAAATGATTAAAAAATCATTATTGAACGGTGGAAATCAGAAAATTATTGATTGATCACCGAAATGATTAAAAATCATAAATGAACGGTGGAAATAAAAAAATCATTGATTGATCATCATAATTTCGATCATTTGAATAATCGAAAGTCATTGATGGAGGATAAAAATTATTGAAATTTTGAAATAATTTCGAAATATAATGAAATACTTTAGAAATAATTTCATAAATTTTTCTTGAAATTTTCAACAGCTAATGCTTAAAATGATTAATAATTACCGATATGCGATTCAAATTAAACATCGATTATCGATAATTCACGAAAATATCTCGAATTAGGTTTGCAAAATGAAGAAAAAATGTTGAAAATGGTGACCTACGGTGAAACGGTAACTGGCGTGAATCCTGACGGCGCGGTTTGTCTGGCGACCAATTTGGCATGGATGTCGCAATACAATTTGTTGTTGATGTTATAATAGCCGACGTTTTTGAGGGACGTCCCGCAGGTCGAGCATTTGAAGCATTCGACGTGCAAATTCTTGTCCTTGATTCTCACGAAAACGCCCCTGTTTCCCGATCGATACATGAAAAATGAAATAAAAAATAAATCAAACGAATAATCCTATTATTATTACAAATTTGTTGAAACAATAAGGAATCGTCGATACTCGTGACGCAAAAGGGGTAGTTTCGCCTCGGTTTTCGCACGATTTTTGGCCATGCACGTAATAAAATTGAAATAACAAAAAAAGCATTATACAATTATAACAACAAATAAAACAATAAAATAAAATATCGTGGTCGAGATCTTCGTTCGAATCGATTCGAAACCACCCGCATAAAGCAAACAACGTCTTGACCACCAAATATATATATATATATATATGTATATATAAAGTTTTATAAAAAAACGACAGTAATAAATACGATAATACGAAAATAATAGAAATAATAATAATTAAAAAAATACGAAAATAATCGGAATAATAATAAATAAAAAATATGAAAATAATCGAAATAATAATTAATACATACGAAAATAATCGAAACAATAAAAAATTCAGAAATACGAAAATAATCGAAAAAAAATCAACATTTATATACGCTTCACTAGGTAACATCGAAGAGAGATACATAATATGCAAAAGCGGAAGAAAATACGCGATAGGTGACCGAAAACGCTTTAGAATCACGCTCGTTTACATCGACGAGGATTGAACATCGATAAGCTCTACTGGATCGAAAAATGAAAAAAAAAAAAAAAAAGAAAAACGACAACGAGAATAACAATTAAAGAATTTCGTCAAGCGCGAGGACGTTTGCTGACGTTTCAAAGCTTGAAGATAAGAAAGAGAGGTGACACACGAGATGCGGATTTTTGGCGCGTTGGGTAATCGAATAAAAAAATGTGAAGATCGAGACAATGATGAAGAAGATTGTTGGGCGAAGCTTCAATGATGCGCCATATGTTGGCCCTCATCATCGACCTCTGTGTCAGAACAGGTGTTAAGATCAATCACCGTTTTTTCGGGTGTTGCAACATCGAAAAATGGCAACAGTGGTCTCCGCGGTACTTGCAGCCACTGCCCATCGTCTATTGCCAAAAAACAAAAGCAAGGATAATCGTCGAAGAACGAGGAAGAATCGTTGTATCGAACCGCGACAATGGCCTCAGCGATCGAAATAATACATTTTTTATCGACCTTTTGCAACGACGGCAATGACAACTCCAACAGGGAATGATTGACGTATACCCTTGGGACGAAAATTATAGCCAGTCGGACGAAATATTTCCGCACGGGTTCTGCTCGCGATGAAGGAACTTCAGGGGCGTAGAGTGTTCATGCATCGTTCAATTGGGAATTAAGATGTACGGTCATTTTTTTTTTACTCTAATTCACCCTGGTGTGGATTACCTCTTAAGGTACCTCTTAAGGGAATGACGTATACGTTCCTAGCCACATCGAAATTTGAAAATCTAATATCTCCCACACTATTCAACCGCTTTGCATGAAATTTATTGTGTATATGCAGGACGCTTGCTCTAAGAGAAACATGCTCGGCATTTACCAAAATTTTGAAA
>JAPYZI010005682.1:0-14204 GCA_030523105.1 Ophioninae sp. A BG-2022a | reverse complement strand
TCCGTTCGGTTCATCGATTTTTATTTATTTTTTTTTTTTCATTTTTCGTCCAATCCCATCCACGATCAGCGGTGCCGGCGATACGTCACGTTTTGTATTTCGTTTGTTGTTGTTGTTGTTGTTTTTTTTTTTTTTCGTTTTTGTTTCATTCGGTTTCGTTTCCATGTACGCGTTGTCGGTGGTCGATCGATCGATTTCGTGCGTCGCGGCGTTATTTTCGACGGCGATGGAAATTTTTGATTTTTTTTTGTTGTTTGATTGTTTTTTGATTTTTTTTTTTTTCGGCAGGCGTTAATTGGCGGATAGCGAAGCGGCAACGAAGATTGTTTTTGGTATCAGCAAGCATGAAGCATCGTCAGCAAGAGGGCAAGATAAAAATCAAAAAAAGAAAATAAGACAAGTTGAGGCTAGGCAGACAGTTGGCGAGTGTAGTCAATTATCAATAACTTTAATAATAATAACGATAATAACGATAACGATAATAATAATCAGAATAATAATAATAATTGTAATAATAATAATAATAATAATACTATTAAAGACAACATTGACAACGATCGTGATAATAGTAAAATAATATATATTGTCACTATTGTCATCATGATGACGATCATGATACAAATGGATATTGATGACGATGACTATTTTTATCGTAACGACGAATACATCTCAGTACTTGCACAAAAGAGGTTAACGACAGGTCACATTTGTGTATAACTGATATAACAAAAAATTGTTGTTTTTTTTTTTTCGTCGTTTCGCTCCGTCGCAACGTCAGTCAATGAGGCCTCCGCTCGGGTGCTAATCAAATCCGTGACGCGTGCATGGTACTCTGGGATCTATAAGATGTAAGGACGTCTACGATCGTGGAATGAAAAATCGATAAATTTGTAAAAATGCCAATGGGGGAGGGGGGACGTCAAATCATAGATAATACGATGAAACATGTGTTTTTTTTTTTTTTTTTTTTTGTAAAAATTGGAAGAAAAATTATAGTTAAAGGCGTAAAATCACTGGGGTTGAAATAAATGGACGGTGAAGACTGCGACTGCCGATTATTCTCGATACTCGGTTCGAACCTGCAATCACCTATTTTTGAGAATAAATAAAACGGTAGAAAAAATAAAATGATTATTTTCAT
Source organism: Ophioninae sp. A BG-2022a (assembly GCA_030523105.1). Classification (NCBI taxonomy): domain Eukaryota; kingdom Metazoa; phylum Arthropoda; class Insecta; order Hymenoptera; family Ichneumonidae; species Ophioninae sp. A BG-2022a. Next base: position 13,063 of record JAPYZI010005682.1, on the reverse strand, counting down.
TCGCCCAAGCGGGAGTGAATGTTTTTCTTTTTTTTGTTAGTGAAATGAATATTATTTTTTCCGCATCCCGCGACGTCCCGATTTTTCCTATTGCTGTGACGTCGAAAATTGAAAAAAAAAAAAAAATGTATAAAGAGCATGGAGAAAAAAAAAGTTTCGTTAACGACGACCAAAAACTGCTCCGCTCGTAGACGTTCCGTCTGAAAATGATATCGAGAAACGAGATAATCCTGGAACGTCCTGGAATTCATTAGGAAATTGGATCCCCTTAATTCGAAATATTCTAGTTTCGCAAGAGGCAGTGATCTTTTTCCGAAATTTCTCGTAGGCCCCGGGTCTACCTCAAAGAAGATCTGATCTGCTTGAAAACGTCTAAAAAAAAAAAAAATAATAATTCGTTTTTCTTTTTTTGCGTTTTATTCATCGACACGTGTATCCGAGTTTTGTATGTTGAGTGTACTCAATGCCGTGCTGTTGTGAGAGGAAAAGTGCTCGGTATAACAACTCGTTTTTCTTTTTCTTCTTCTGCTTTTTTTTTTTCATCGTTTCTTCACTTTTACACTTGACAAACATCCATTGATGGTGCTGCAATACCAAAGAGTGCATTCGGCGGATATGTTTTTGGAAAATTTCATTTTCGATATCGACGCTCCGATTGGTTAAAAATATATTTTTGTTAAATGAATTTTTATGTTTGGGTTTGTATTTAAATTTGTATTTATACTTTCGATGCTTTTGGACAAATTCCGCGAGAAACCGCTGCACCCTTCGGTGATTGTAAACCATTTGTAGAGAATGAGACTTCCCTGCCAACAAGCTGGTCTGCCAGAATCCGTGCGTGATTTCTTCTAATGTGTTTGTCCGGGTGTTCCGTAGTCTCCCCGCCGATGCTCACTGAAATATTTTTTATTTTTTCCGTCGCTCGCTTATTCGTTCTTCTCGATTTTCCGCGCTCTTCGTTTGGCCCTTTGTATATTTATGTATACAAGTGTAGAGAGACAGAAGGAGAAGGGAGAGAGAGAGAGAAAGAGAAGAAAAGAGAGAGAGAGGGAGGGAGGGAGAGAGAAGAAACGAGAGAGAGGGAGTGAGAGAGAGAGAGAGAGAGAGAAGACAAGAGAGAGGGAGAGAGGGAGAGAGAGAGAGAGAGAAGAAACGAGAGAGGGAGTGAGAGAGAGCGAGAGGGAAAGAGAGGGAGCAGGAAAGAAGAAAAGAGTGAAGAGAGAGAGAGAGCGGGAGGGAGTGAGGGAACATTTCAAAGAGAGAGGGGAAACAGTGAGTTAGAGGAAGAGGTTGAGAGAGCGAGAGAGAGAGAGAGAGAGAGAGAGAAAGAGGGAGAGAGAGAGAGAGAGAGAGAAAGTGATTGATAAGTTGATTAGTTTGATATGCCATAGTCAATAGACTCCATAGCAAACTTTATATAAAATAGTTTTTTTTACAGAGATACAGAGTGTAAGAGAGAGAGAGAGAGAGAGAGAGAGAGAGAGAGAGAGCGAGAGAGACAGAAAGGATAAGATAGCGAGAGCGGAGTGGTGAAAAAGGGATGACGGAAGAAACAAGGACGGAATAGTCAAGAAAGAGAGAGAGAGCGGGAGAGACAGGAATAGAGGGGGGAGGAAAGAGTGGGCTAAAGAACGAGGGTGGCAAGAGTAGGAGAAGAAAAGATATTCACACAAATTTCCGATTTCGAGCTCGGACGACGAAAGGACCTTGAAATTTTCCCCGCGGAAAAATCGGTCCTCGATCGGAATTCTCGTACTTTCAAAAATCTTTTTTTGTTTTGTTTTTTTTTTCATTCTTTTCGTTTGCACTCTCCGACAAACTCGGTCGTTTTCGGCAAATCTGCGGGTCGCGAGTGTAGGCATATATATATATATTCTTGTGTAGGGCAGCAAACAGCAGCGGGGTTGATAGCCGGGGGTTCGTGCAGCGCAGCTTGTCAGCAGGGTTGTGTTCGTTGTGTCGTTCAAGAGAGGAATTTCACTACGCTTTTATATACACTTTTCCTTAAATCCTAGGCTTTAACGAGCCCGAGCTACGCAAAGGAAGCCCATCAAACAGTTTCAACAAATTCCACCAAAAGCACTCGCGGCAACATCTCTCGGTCGCTCCCTTTGCGCCCTCGAGACCGGGACGAAAAGCTTTCGGATATTTTCGTTCGATCAAAAAAAAAAAAAAAAAAAAAAAAAAAAAAAAAAAAAAAAAAAAAAAAAAAAAATGAAAAAAAGTAGTACAACAAAAAAACGACAAATATTACGGTCTATATAATTCGATCAGGTGAATTGGTGTACTTTGCACCTGGATAGCTGCGATAGGCTGCTAGAAAAGAGAGAAAATAGAGAACAGTGGTGTCGGTGATAATGATAAAAAAACGAGATCTCTCTCCGGGTATCGGAAAAGACTGTAACTACTCTCAGCTATACACTACAGTCATTGGTGGCTATGAAATGTCAGACAATGGATAGATAGATGGACAAACACAAAAGCGACAAACTGGGAAATCGGCAGGTGAGAATCGTCGACGATATTCACTTCCGTTCTATTTTACAAATATTTTCGTCTGTTTTTTTGGTTTTATACATTTTTTTATTTCAACAAAATATTTTTTTTTTTTTGTATTCTTCGCTGAAAAAGATAAGGCAACGAAAATTGTTTGACCCTGTTTTTTTTTTTTTTTTACGAATGAAAAAAACGTTGCTTCGAAAAATTGCTTTTTCGTCCGATTTTCACCTGTCGACTATACTTTTTTTTTTTTTCTTTTTTTTTTGTACCACGAGCATGACCACTGCGCGACATTTGGCCAATTTTTATGAGCGATAGACACAAATGAAAGAAATAAAAATAAAAAAAAAAACATCATCCCTCTCCAAAGCGAAGTGTGAAGTTCGTATGTGCCCCGAAATATTTTTACACCAACTTTTTTTTGTCTTCTCTCGGTTTCACGCGTGAAGGCCGGATTAGGGGCTGACTGGGAGAATAGCGACATATTTCGTGTATGCGTGTACGTTCATACGGATTGGCGAAAGGCGACGCAGCGGCCGAAGCTTCTTCGACGCGTATACCCAGCAAACTATAGGAAACTTTTTTTTATAGATAGATCAAAGAGTTACGATAATAAGGGGGGACCGGAAGAGGAAGGAAAATTTTAACCGAAGCTTCCCGGGCTCATTACCGAGAAGAATTTGAAAACGAAAAGACAAAGAAAACGTCGTTTCACGCTGATCAAAGAAAACTTGAGAATTTCGATTGGCGAATGAAAAAAAAAAAAAATCGTCATTGAAACGAATTTTTTTAGGAAACGAAGCGCACAAAGAAAAAAAAAATTACGCGACTCGAGAAATTTTTTATTTTCGTCTTTTATCGAATCAATTCAAACGAAGATTAAATTTCGATTAGATTATAACTGAATCGTCATAAGAATTATTATTTCTGATGATTCAATCGATATATTCGAATAATTTTTCGTAGTGTTCAATCGATCAAATGATTTTCAATGATTTTTAATTGTTCCTACGAGATACGAAAAAAAAATCGTTAAATATCGCAAATATATAAATATATATATATATATATTATCGGTTAAAAACCGGAAGTTCTCGCGGTTGTTTTCCGCAAATCGGAAATGCCGTCAAACGGTGATCATCGTGACTTCACAAAGGGTCGAAAAAGATCGGATCGAGGAATCGAGACAGGGATATGAAGGGAGGTAAAAAAAAACGATGATGAAGGGGAGAAAGAAGAAGAAGAAGAGAGAGAGAGAGACAGACAGATAGAGAATGCATTACCGCAATGCTAGCCCGAGATTGTGCGGCCTTAATGTGGGCTTGAAGGTGCAGAGGGGGGTGGAAATAGCGGCAGGGGTCCCGATTGCATCGGCCCTTGACAGCGTCCATGCAGACCGTCACAGAACCGTCCTCGTTCGCCTGCACCGTCTCGAGGGGGTGCGCAAACCGGCACTCCGTCTCGCCGCGTTTGCACGCCCCGCGTTGAAACTCGCGACATACCTACAGCAAGAGCGAACACGCATGGCATAGCACTCTATCTATGGGGGGCAAGGTTGGTACATGAGAGGGTGCTTTTTTTCGTTTTTTTGATCTTTCTTTCTTTTTTCTTTCAAAAATCTCGCATTTAATAACGACCGGAGGTGTACTGTTGAGGTTTTTGAAAATTGGGTCTGGGGCCCTAGAAAAATACGCTACTGATGAAAAAGATACGTAGGGAGAATTAAAAAAAAAAAAAAATAAAAGGCAGAGCTAGAGAAAGAGAAATGGAGAGGAGATTTAAAAGATTTGTTGTTTTATTTGTAGTTATTATTCGTTCTTTTACAAACAATATATTTATATAGAAAATGTATTTGTTTGAAAAATATAAGCGATTTTGCATTATCGAATTTACACGAAAAGTCACTTTTACAAAAAATATGGAAGTATTTTTGTTTATTTATATTCATACAATTTCATGTAAAAACGTATAATTATATATGAAATTATATAAATTTAAATTAATAAAAAGAATTACATTTGAAATATTGTCAATATTTTGATGTTATATATTTTTAAATACAATTATACAGTAAATTTATGCGGATTTTTGTTATTTCACTTGTGTATACTTTTTTATATCAATATATTATTTTTTTACGAAAAATTGATGTTTTGAAAATAAAATGTTCCAAATAATAGAAATTTAATCAATATTACTATACCGTGAAAATTAAATTGTTATTAATAAATACCGTAGTTCTCAGATAAATTTATCATTAACGAATTTCTTATGCAAGAGAATATAATTAATGGCACGATCGTTTTGCTGGCGCGCCAAGATATACGTGGAAGAAATATTTAATGAAATTTAGCGCCAGTACGAAATAACTTTTAACGAAAACCAACAAAATCATATTATTCCACGTAAATCGATCTATATTTACAGGGAGAAAGGATATTCATTTACGTACGTGACTAATTACGTGGGGTCGTTACGGTTTACGTGATCAATATTTGGAACGTGAACTTTCAATGAATCTTCAAATAGAATTCATCGAACCTCTGTTTTTTTTAATAAGGCGAGGCGAAATTCCCTACCGTGGATATTGCTCAATTTACGCGGGAATATAAACGAGAACGAGGAATAACGAGGTTAATGCGAAAAATATGAGGAAACTCGCCTCGCGCTGGATTGTAACAAGTTTTCGTTTATTTCGACGGTTTTTTATTTGAATTAATGCCCGAAACGTTTTTTTTTTTTTGTTTTTGTAAATTGCGGTCGTAAATCTCTCGCGAGGGAGCGTGAAAATGTTCCGATGATTTTCGGAGCTCGAATTTGCCTGAAATAATGATTGTTCATTAATCGTTGAATCAATGATTATTAATCATATTGTTTAATCGTCGAAAAGCAAAAAATAATGCATTATCGTAGGCGAAATCATGAGGTACGAAAAATGCCATACACAAAGGGAAATTTTTATTTTTATATATTTTATCACTGATAATGGATTCGATCAAATCTAAACCGTAAACCGTTAGAATATTATATTTATCGTATCACACAATTGAAGCACAATTGGCATTTTATTTTTTTTTCGTGCACGTTCGAAAAATGACTCGTCACAAAGTTTCACTTGTCCACGTAAAAAAATAATTGGTCAATCGAGTGAACGAATTATTCTCCACTTGGATCAAACTTTTTTGGCTAAATAAAAAAATGAAAAATTTTGGAAATTACGAAGCTGAGCGATATCCACGATACGGTCTGTTGAAAAGACTAGTGATGGACAAGCAAGTGTACGTGAGAAGCAATCATATATATATATATAATATGTATATATATATTCCAACATTTCTAATATATAGTACGTAAACAAATAAATCAATAAATAAACAAATAAATATATTTTTACTTCGTGACGATAAGTGTGGTGTAAACGTTACAGGGAGGGGGGAGATAATGCAGAGAGGACAGATTTAGCACAGAAATGAAAAATTACGATCAGGAGAGAGAGAGAGAGAGAAAGGGGTGGGGGGAGACAGAGAAAGAGAAAGAAAGAGAGAGAGAGAGAGATAGAGCTTGGGCTAATAAAAGCATTCATTGATAAGGACTAGCGGATAATAAGAATGAACGACAGGTCAAGGAAAATTACGTGGCAAAAAGGGAGGACCAAAAAAACATTCAGCTGTTGGCTTTGGTCGCGCTGGTGCTTCGTTGTGTTCTCTATGGTGATGATTATTGGTGTTTCGTGTGTGCGTGTGTTTTTTTTTTAATTCTAATATTTTTTGTTCGTTTTTCTCAAGTGTCGAATGACGCGTGAACGTAGTCCGAGAGTTTCGATGAATCGGAGACGAATCAACATTGACTCTTCGATCTCACGATCGTCGTCCTGTACTCAACGATTACCCTTGATTAATTCCCCGATTTTTAATATCACCGAGAAATTAACAGCGAGTGCAACGTTTCGCCGCGTTAAATTCCTATACCGAAAGAAAGAAGCGAAGATTCGAAGTTGGGACACTCCTCGATACGATATCCTCGATTGGTCGACGTTTGCTGCTGCTGATCGGTAGAAACTTCGTTTGCCTCGGTATTTCATCCCGCCGAGACACGAAGAAAAAAAAAAACATAAGATAATTCGTACGAATTTACGTTACGATTGTTGAATCGTCGCAACGACGTGCTCGTGTCACGGAATTTTCGTCGCATTCCCTCCAGTGATGGGCGTACAATTTTTGCAAAATCAAATAAACAATATAATCACATTCGTGCGTTGTCTCGGACGTTAACAAAAACGGAATAATTAATTTGATATTTTATTAAATGAAAAGAAAGGAAAAATAAAACTTATTGATTTTTTTTTTTGTAAACAAATCGTTGGGAAATAACATTTATTTGTAATGATGAATTGATCAATAAATTTCAATTTACTTATCGCTTTATGAGTTGATTGATAAAAATTATATGTTAATTTAGCGAATTAAATATAAATTAAAATAAATTTCAGTTCACGAATGAATCAATGAATGAAAGTCGATTAATTAATTAATTTGATACTACGAATTAGCTGATAATCGAGACATTTAAACAAATCGAAATAAACTTGAATTTGTCAATCAATTAATAGTCAAAATTGATTATTTATTTATTGATTTTATGAATAGACCGATTAAGAATCTATTTTCTGTTCGATCGGTCGAAAATAAATAAAAACGAATTCCAATTAATCTATAAATAAATTCAAACTTATTAATTCATTAAAATAGGTTCTATAATATGGAATATAAAATAGTATTTTTTTCTGATAAATATTTCGTCAATAAAAACGTGGTTACCCCTTCGAACAAATTAAATGGAAAAAAAAGTGTGGCTGGTAAATAAACAAATTGAATCGTGCGTAGCCCACCTCTGTGATGATTGCGTAGCTTAAAAACCTCTTCTACGTTTTTCTTACACGAGCGCACGCACACCTGTACACAATTAAATCACGCACATACGATAGCAACGATTGGTTAGTCGTGTGAATGTTGAGTTACGAAATTGGCCACAGTAAGGTACACAAAAAGCGCAAGTTGAAACTTTTTTGTTTTTTTTTTTTCGTTCTCGTTCTTCTCGTACAGACAAGCGTAAAATACGAAGAGTCACGCCAACGGAGTCGGACATTCATGCCAAATTTTGCCACGATATTAATCTTACGCATGTCCCGATAAATATTCCCACGCAATTGAGGGGATGATTACGCTTGCACACCCACACGTGACACAAATGCACACATTCGCGTTAAAGCAAATACGAAATCTTTGGCATCGTCACTATACGATTTTCATAAGCATTTTATTTTCTTTTTTTTTTCCTTTTCGTAGACGCCTTTTCTCTCGAGCAGTTGAAAAAAAAAGTTCAGGCAAATTTCCCATTTTCGTTTTACGAATTTTTCAATAAAGCTCGTTTGCTGAAAATAATTGTGAAACGATTGCAATGGAAATTTCGAAAGTACACTTGAAACTCGAATCTTCCGATTTTTTAATCGTTGGTCGATCTGTTTGGCCTTCAGATCATTTTTTTCGCCTAAAAAAAAAAAGTAGACCAGAATAGTCAAAAAAAATTGAAACATTGTCGAAAAATAGTACATTTATTCATAAAAATAGTACAAAAAACGATTGACGTTATTTTTAACCATTGGTTTAATTTATTTTCTGCTTTAGAGTGTTTGGTCTATTAAAAAAAAAAACAGTTTACGAAATATCAGAACCATCAATAAAATAAAATAAAATTCAATTAAAAAAAAACAAGATTGATGGAAAATTGAAAAATGGAATATTCCAGCGGCGAAAATCTCACATTTTTGAGCGGTAAATTTTTCTTCTCGAAAATCGTAAAAAATTTGGGAACATTTGGTCGATCTTTTGATTTCTAACACGAGGTTGAGTCTACAGAGCGGCGGGGCGTGAAAGGATAGGAAGTAGTCAGAGAAATTCGTAAGGTTTTTGTAAAAAACCGAGTTTTTTTTTTTCGTGTCCGTGCTCGTGCGAATGGGATGATTCACACATAAAAAAAAAAAAACGTGTTCTGTATCAATACTGGAATCGGATTTTTCATCTGCTCGAATTTTCGATCGTATCTCTCCTGCACGTACAACTTTTTTTTGAATCAACCTGTAGCTCATCGCCGCTCTTTTGTTCAGTCTCAGGATTTATCTCGCCATTGATCCACTCAACGAACATAAATTCACGAAAAATAAAACACTCCTCTCGTCCGTCTTTCTCTTGGAAATTGGCGGAATAAAAAAATCGCGAAAAAATAATATAAAAAATGGGTTTTAAAAAATCGGTAAGATCGATGATGGCGCAGGGCCGCAGAACACACACAGAGAGGATCCACGAAATAATTATGCTGAAAAAAAGTCCAACGAAGAATAAAAAATACAAAAACGAATTGTAATTGAAACGAAGAGAAATGCAGTCAAAAAAATAATTCGGGATCCTTGGGCACACCAATTAGAGAACGTTAATTGCTCGCTGTCACTCGGGTATCGATGTTTTTGTTTTTTCTCCATTTTTTTTTTTTATTTGTTTCTTTTGTCAAACTCCACGCTCTATTTGATGGCAGGCGTGTTCGATACGATTTTAACTGTGTGAGAAAAAGAAAAAGAAACACAGTAGAAAACAATCAAAACGTACGTAGAATGTGAAAACACGGAAATAAAATATGCACTCGTTGAACGTAACGAATAAATGTAAAAAAAAAACAGAAATATTGATATAAGTAATACGCATGTTCGTACGCATTTGGTAATGAAAAAAAAAGTCACATGCACTTTGCACAAGCCCCTTCTCCTAGCTGTAAAATAAATGTCCGTTTTACCGATTATATCGCATTAGTCGGGATTAACAAATGTACACAGTAGAACAAAAAAACAAAAATAGAAAACGTAGAGCCATGAAAGAGCAAAAAAGATAGATCGGAGGTGTGAAGAAGAATTAATACGAAAAAAAAAGAAACGAAATTCCTAAAAAAAAAAAAAAAAGTCAATGTTCAGTGACGTTTGGCGGAGCAGAAATAGAAGGTAGAGGGCAGCGATATTCACGATGAATTTCCGATACGCATGTAAAAGTGATGTAAAACAGCCGTAGAAAAATTCAGGTGCGAAATCACTTTAACGAAGCGCTTTTGGGAGGACTCTCCACTTTTTTTGATCACGTTTCAACAAACGTTACAATAAATCTGTTAAAAATGTGTGTGTGTGAATTTTTTTTTTTTTCGAAATTCACTCCCAGCCACGCGACGTTCACCAGCCAATCGATTCTACAATTATCATACGTGTATATCGACCGGAAATTACGGAAAAAAAAAATTACGAAAAATTCAACTAGGATAATTTGCAGTGAAGAAAACAAAAACGGGAACGCGAAGCGAAAATTCAATTTTTGAAGAATGTTCTATTTAACTCGAGGCTCGACGAAAACTCGATAGATCCATTATTTTTTTCAGCTTTGATTTCCCGCATTGTTTTTGTTGTTCTTCCCTCAAATCGAATCCCGATCGGCGAAACATTGATCTCGATCGATCAATCGATCGTACATTCGTACACCGCCCACAAGCGTACTTCACCACCGATTCGACCGATCGAAACTCGATCGTTTATCAAAGGTCCCATTTATTAAAAATTAACGAAAAAATAAATAAATAAATAAATAAACACGAACGTAACTATTTATGTTTTATCACAGGCAGCAAGCATGTAAATGTCTCATCAACACAAATCTATGGGAAGTTTGTTTCTTTTCTTTCCTTTTTTTTTTTTCGAGCAAGTGTAGCTTGATAGTATCGTTACGAATTTGGAGAACGGAAATGGGGGATTCAGGAAAGCGAGTAGTGGGGATTCGATGGGTCGTGGGTTGGGTTTGAAATGGCAGGAAAGCTTTGCGTTTCGACAGCTAAAACGTAATATCAAATCGAGACTCACATATATACGTATATATATATATATATATATATATATATATATATACGTATATAACTACGAAAACGATCGGTGACGTTGTTATCGTTTATTTTTTTCTCAATTTGCAATCCCGCGAACGATTCCCGATTTTCTCGACAACGCGATGGAAAATACGATGCATTTTTATTTTTTTATTTTTTTTTTTTGTTTCGCTCGTAGCAAGCGAATAGCAAGCGAGATCACGGTCGATTTAATTCTTTTTTTGTTTGTTGTTGTCATCTTTTTTTTCTTTTCGTTAACTGCATCGAACAAGTCACCAAAGCGGTCCATTCGCGTTTTTATTTACGCACCGACGCTCGCGTAAATAGAAGAGAGAGAGAAAAAAAAAATGCGTCGTGACGAAAGTCGCCGGCAACCAAGGACCATTTCTCCTTTGTCGATAATTCGTCCGTTCTCGTTCGTAATTTTTTAACGTTCTTTTACTTCAAATTAAAAAAATCACTCGGCCAACGAGCGAACTCCGTCGAGACGTCTCTCATTCTAGCGTGATCGCAAAGAACCGCGAACGAACGAAAATATAATCAAAGAAAATCGAAACTGTTGTTTTTTTTTTTTTTGGTTTCGTTCCGTTCTTTACAAAAAAAAAGAGAGCGAGAAAAAATAATTGAAAAACGTAACGAATCAAGGACGAAGAATCTCAGAGCCCTTCGCAGTCTCGAGATTACACGTGGCGCGTGGAAAAAAAAATAATAATAATAATAAAGTGGAAGAAAAAAAAGAATAGTAAGTGAAAGAACAAGAAAATTAACGAGACGTATGCAATAAACACACAGTCTATGCAGGTTTGTTTTTTTTTTAGTTTCAATTATATTTGTTTTATTTGAATTCCATCATCAAAAGTTGTTGTCGTCTTTTTTTGTCGTTTTCTTTTTCGTTTTTTTTTTTTTCGCGTGACCCGGACTTAGTGCAAGTCATCGCGGTACATCATCACAAGTATGTATTATTATGATTATTCGTTATTAATCATCGTTATTGTTATTATTTTACTCGATAGGTATTGTTAATTAATATCGTAAAACCAATCACGATTAGCCAAACAATCGATCGATCAAATATCTCAGATTCCTTTCTTACATTTGCAAATACGTGTGGGGGAAGGGGGGGATAATTATACGTACGTAATATTCAATTAACAATATCACATTGTATATACTTTTTTTTTTCTTCTCGTCGTTCCTCCATCCTTTCGTTTTTCTCGAATTTTTTTTTTTTTTTTTTTTTTTTTTTTTTTTTTTTTTTTTTTTTTTTTTTTTTTTTTATTGTTTTCTTTTCCCTTTTTATTTCATTTTTGGTTCACGAGTTCACTATTATCGTTTTCATATCTTTCATTACCTACTTTTGTCATCGCACTGCTCGCCTCTCTCACTCTCTCGCTCGCTCGCTCGCTCTCTCTCTCTCTCTCTCTCTCTCGCTCTCTCTCTCGATATCTACGATCGAATTTCGCGAGGTTTTTGCTCTCGCTTAACTGTACCGGCTGGACATTCGTGAACAGTTAAAAATAAAGTTTGTGTCCTCTGTTCGACGTATTTTTTTTCTTCGTTTCCGTTTTATCTTTTTTTTCCACTTCTTTCGTTTCTTTTTTGCGATCAGTTTGGGTCACGAGGGACAAGGGTTCGAGGAAACGGCAAACCGGATTGCAAAAATACAAAAGAGGAACGGGATGGTGGGCTCGGAGAGGGGAAGGGGGTTGGGTAGAAGGGCCCTTCGTCGCATTTCGAAAAATCACCAAAAACAACCGGACGACGAACACAAAAAAAAAAAATAAAATAAATAAAACAAAATTAAATAAAAACTAAAAAAGAAAACGTTCGCACGTCCAAGGTTAATAAATACGAATGGTCGAATTTCTGTGACGGTTCTCGTTCGTTCGAATGAGTCGAAGCAAATATAATAATACGAGGAAAAAAAATCGCCCCCTTCGCCCCATAGAAAATCATACTCGAAATTTCTCGAAATGTAACATTCATTAAAATACGATTTATCTTATAGGAGATTTTTTTTTCGATGTTTTTCGTGTATAAAAAAGAGAGGAAAGAATAACAATAATAATAATAATAATAATAATAATAATAATAATAATAATAATCATTATCAAAATTAATAATAATAACGTAAAAATGGGTAAAGAAATAATTTCTCTTCTCGTTTAAATTTTTTCTTTCGATCATTGCTATCGGTCTTGTTGTGATACAAAATACAATCAATCAATTTGTTAACCTACCTACTATATACATATGACATATATCCTTATGTGCGTATGCATTGTAATACCCGAGATTGTGAATAAATTTAAGTTTCACAATCGCGCATTTAATGTACTACAGATAACTTGCATACGTACATATTTGTACACATATTATGCATATCTGTATAGACGTTGTAATTCTCCGTTGCGATATATAAATCGAACGTGCAATTCATACTTAATGAAATAATTAATTGGTATAGTACAACGATCATAGAAATTGCAATAATAATAATCATCATCATCAATCAATAATAATAATCAATAATCAATGATAATAATAACATAAGAATTAAAATTCATATGATATATATATATATATATATATATATATA
>JAPYZI010005673.1:0-18107 GCA_030523105.1 Ophioninae sp. A BG-2022a | reverse complement strand
CCTCTTTTTTTGCGATTTTTCAAGTGAACTTTCCAGGAAAACTATTAGAGATATCGATACGAATCCAACGCCATTATTTAAGTTAGGCAAAAACCTTTTCCAAATCCTCCCAATGAATATCCATAGCATATAAGGAGCTCACCTTACGACCTTTTGAAATTCCGTGATTTTCAAGATTCTAGCAAAGTGGCCGGGGGAAGACGAAAAATTTTTTTTTCCTTTTTTAACCTTTTAAAAGGATGTATTTGATCGGAAATTTTCCGCTGATTACGAATCTGCCCGAGTTTCTGCCGAAAGTGCACAATTAGACTGGGAAAATGAGAAAAACCCATTCTAGAATACTTTTTGGACAATTTTCCCTGCTGCAGATTACGGTAGCTATCGTAGCGACGGAGGTTACGAATTAGCGCAGTCAACAAGTGACAAGTGCTAAGTCAAAAAGTATATTGATTTTTCGGAACGATGCACAATTATTTTCAAAATTTTTGTAAATGCCGAGCATGTTCCTCTTAGAGCAAGCGTCCTGCATATACACAATAAATTTCATGCTAAGCGGTTGAATAGTGTGGGAGAAATTAGATTTTGAAATTTCGATGTGGCTAGGAACGTGTTCGTCATTCCCTGAAGGGGAATTAAAAGTGCATTATTTTTACAATGTTCAATTAAATAAAAATCCCTGCTTATTTATGTAGCTAATTGTTTACAGATATAAATAGATTTCGTTTTTAGTTGCAGATCTTACATGTCACGAAAAATTCGTCCCCTAACAGAGGTGGTTCTTGTTTGGGTTTGTTTGGGTCGAACGATCACGTAATCATTTTATTGCTCGGTTGGAAAGACTTCGAGGTAACCAGCATCGGTTGGCGAACCGAACAAACAACGATTGGTTAGATGGGATCGATCTGTACCGGAGGGTTGGTACAGGCACACACCGATAAAAATCAGAGAATCCTGACATCGGAATATCTGACGTTGAATACCAGCAGTCGAGCAAATTGCCGCGCTGCAACAAACCAGAGCAGCAGGAAACCCGCGTGAATCTGAGATCGCATCTGATCGCGCGAAATGCGGGGAAAATAATTGCGCGTTTGCGCTCGTAGCGGGAGGAGGATTCCGAAGAGTGCCGCCTCTACGACTCCCGGTAGTAATTATCTGATATATATATATATATATTTAACTATATACATTTGATATATAGATATCTATATATATATTAGGTGTTATAAAAACCATATTAGGTTTGTTTGGGTTAATAAACCCAATACATCAGGTGTAATAAAAAACCATATTAGATTTGTTTGGGTTAATAAACCCAATATATCAGATGTAATAAAAAACCATATTAGATTTGTTTGGGTTAATAAACCCAATATATCAGATGTAATAAAAAACCATATTAGATTTGTTTGAGTTAATAAACCAAATATATCATGTGTAGTAGAAAACCATATTTGCTTTGTTTCGGTTAATAAACCCAACACATCAGATGTAAAAAAAAAAACACTATTATGTTTGTTTGGGTTAGCATACCTAAAATATTAGGTGTAGCAAAAAACCATATTAGGTTTGTTTGGGTTAGCATACCTAAAATATCATATGTAGCAAAAAAACCATATTACGTTTTTTCAGGATTTGTTTTTAACCCAAAGATGTAGATGTAGTAAAATCCATATTAAGTATTTTCGGGTTAATAAAACCATATTCGGTTTTTCTCACAGATCCTGATCCATTCTTCAGTCTTCCAGCGTTCATAAGAACAAGAAAAATAACTTTACTGGCAAGTGGTCGTTAGGAGCGTTGATTTGAATTACTGGGGTACTGAAATAAAGGGGAGTCTGCTCTCCCCCCCTCCCCCTTCCGCCATTTCTTTGTTGATGTACACGAAACGCTGGAAAACCGGAAGAGGTAAGAAACAACATTCAGGATCATCACTGCAGCGAAGATTATCAGAATTAAAGTAAACCCCATTTCCCTACGACGAGGAAATGATGGTGTCCTAAGATGGTCACCTGATGGCACCTGATGACTAAATCTCGTGGTAAGCCGTCGAGACTCGTTCTTTTGGAGTTTCCCCAATGTGCACCTACTTTTGAAAATTTTTCTGTTAATTCCATCAACTGGCCTAATTTTTCTCGAAGCCGTACTTTTCGAGGTTGGGGTCTGACGAACTTTCGGTTCCCAGCAACGAAGGCACTGCGAAAAGATCGTCGAAAGGTTCTTAAACGAATCCGATCAGGAAATCAGGTTTATCGCGTGGGACGATTTTTAACGAGGCCGGATTATAGATTGTAGAGGGAAAATGGACTATTCGAGGACTTACGGGAAAGCGGAGCAGATCCCGGCGCACTGGGCTGCCAGCACGTGCCGCAAACTTCCAACGTTAGCTTCTTTTCGTTTTCGATTCGTTTGCTAGGTTAGCGAACGAGAAAGAGGAAAGAGCCAAAGCCAACGACGCTCCGTTTTCGTGTAATTACCTCTCGCTTTTGCTATGGGGTTGCGTTGGGTTCGAGGGATCAGCAAGAATGAGAGAAAGACGGAGCGGAGAGATACCGATCAGGAGATCTCCCGGCCGCTTGGTTGCCGGCTCTCACCCTGATTTTTCAACACAATGTATATATATACACGCACATGTCTCATACCCTAAACCCATCGGTCCGAGGGCTGTGATCTTGCTGATGACGTTTCGTAAAAAAAAAAAATTTCCACGTGTCAGCGTCACTGATGATCACCTGCGTTACCTTAAGACGTAGCCGGGCCGGCGAGAAAACTTCGATGCAGCCTCGTCCCGGTCGGTAAAACAAAACAGCCTTCGGAAAGCCCCAATAGACTTCGTGTATCAGTATAAAACGTCACAAATGTCTGACGACGTTTTCTCGAAATCGTAAAGAAATACCTAAACAATTGTCGATACCCAAGAATTTCAACTGACACGTGATGGAATCGTATGTTTCAGGTACCAAAATGATCGTTTCGAATATCGCTTCGCAGCTCGTCTCCAAGTCGTCGTATTAGCAAAACTCTCCGTTTTACATAATTTCCTTCACAGCTCTCGCGTTGTAATAGAATCTACATTTTTTAATTTCGATTCGAGAATTTTCGTGAGAAGACGGACGTTCGTCTATCAATTCTACCCTGTCTGATGAAAAGTCCTAGAGTTCCAAAAATCCGCTTATTAAATCCCTGGACATTTATTACCCTGATCAACATTACGTAATTCCAACAATTTCCTTTTACAAAAAATAATAACCTGAAAAGTTGACAAAAAAAATGAAAACAAACAGTTTCGTGATACTTTTACCTGCGAGACAGAACTGCTGAGTTCTTTTCCGAGTTTGCAATTTAAACAACGTATACAGAACACAAGAATTCCATCGTATACTCCCCCTTTCCTGCTCTATAGTGGTTGTTTTTTCGTTGCATATTTCTACGACAGAGAGAGAAGGAAATAGCAGTGGAAAGAGAGGGTGGTTGGGTGAGGGGGGGGGGGGGGGAAGGGAAAGAGGGCGCCGTCACGAAACAGGCTCTCTTGGTGGTGAAAAATCTTTGAAATATAAATGAACGTCAACTCTGTAATCAAACGCCCACATGGTATCCGGGCGACACCGGCATATTCATCAGGTGTATACCAGTTGCGAAAAAGGAAAAACGGTCTAATCGTTCGGTGGGTGTACTTTAATGTGTGTATCGTCCATGATGCCTCGTACGGAGTGTACACGTATCCAGGTATTTGCCCGGTTCGATATACGGTTTGCAATAAAAAAAAAAAAAGAAAAAAAAACAGGGAAGGAAAAACTTGACGAGAAAGGTTGCAACGTGTCATCAATGCGGCTTTTGCGATGTCCCGTGTCGCGGATGCGCGTTCTGACAGAGTTGATGGCTCGGGTGGGACCGCGACAGTTGTGTCCCCGTAAAAATCATAGGGTAAAAAAAAAGCTTTCAGCAGCTTCGTAAAAATGATTTCTATGTTTTTCAGATGTATATAGATATGTTGGCGAGTTTTTTATATATAGAGATATGCCGGCAAGCAATTTGGCTTCGACAACCGTCGCGGACTAAAAATAAATTTATATATAATATATATAGGGTGTCTAATAAAAAACAACTATGATATTCCAGGTTTTGATGGGCCAGCTCGTAATAATTGGTCATAGAAAAAAATATGTGGTAACTTCATGTAGTAATTTTCCAAAAGTACCAATTTTGACTAATTTTTTTTTTTAAACGTCTTCTGTACGTCACCACTGGTGAATTTGAGTCGGGAGAGGTTGAGATGTTTTTTATTTAATTATTTCCATAAGTTATGGGGTTTTAAAGATTGAGGAACGGACAAAATAAAATTTTTTTTCGGCATTTTGAAGTCTAAGTTGTTGACGAAGATTGGTGATATTTATTAAATAAGCATTTGAGAATGTAATACACTGATATAAAATCGCAAGTATCATTAAACCCTCTCTTATTAAATTCAAAATAAATTTTTTAAAATTAAATTAAAATTAGAAAAAAATATTAAATAAATATAAACAATTTTTAATTACATTAAAATCCAATGCTCACTCAAATACTCTTTTAAATTTGAAAAACGATACCTACCCACACACCAATGGTGACGAAAAATATGGTTCTGCAATATTACACGACTTTTTAAAAATTTGGTGGTGCCCCACTTCTGTATAATTACCCTAGACGTTTCTAAACCTTTTACGATAAGTGACGCACATTTTTACCCGATATTGATAAGGATAGAAAGCTACAGAGAAAGCCGAACTTGCGAAGCTAGCGGTTGTTTGATAACGGACTTTGTCGGTCGTAAAATAAGCAAAAAGGGGAAAGAATACGAAAGAACAAATAAATAAAAAAAAAAAGAAAATCCTCTCCGGATATGCGTTCTTTCTGTAAAATCACAAAAGTTCGGGAGTCGCGTGTGTTATCGCATAAAAATAATTGTCAAAGTGCACGAGCGAATATGGGATTACATGCTTCCCGAAACCGGGTGTTTTTCACGTCATATTCCATTTCGTGATGTCGTTTGTTTATAAATAACTTCGGACAAATGAGCTTGGAAAATTATAGGGTTAATAGAATTACAGTCCATTTTTGGTGACTTATATACTTTCGTCACTTATATACAATCAAAAGTCATAACCATTCCCTTTCCATTCATGAAGTAGCTGGGTAAAGTTGGCTGTTCTTTTCTTCGTCTTTTCACATAAACTACCCAACGATCACGGTTTCACATATATATATTTATATATATATATCAGAAACCGTGATCGTTGGGTAGTTATGTGGAAAGACGAAAAAAAGAACAGCCAACTTTACTCAGCTATCGCATGACTGTAAAGGGAATGCTTATGATTTTTGATTGTTTTTACTCAATCGTGCGACGATCAAGGATCAACCCCTAGACCCTTAGTCTAACTAGGATATCAAACGGAGAAGAAAAAACGGCCTAGACTTATTTGAAGAAGAGGAAGGTGTACTCTATGGTCCATTCATAGCAGATTGATGGTGAAACCATTTTAAAAAATGATGAATTATTTAAAATAACTTTCAAACACGTTTTTCTCAAAACAGGATTTTTTCAAACTGCTACCGTGATATCTCAAAATCTAGTCGATCGATTCTGCTTAATTTAATACAGCATGTTTAGTACATATATAACTACAAGTTGGACGAAACTAATTAAGATTGTTCCGTTAGTTTTTTTTTACCAGCTAAATAGACCGCAAAAAAAGTTTGAAAAATGTATTATTTTTTCTAAAGCGTAAAAAGTAAATTATTTTTTGGAATTCTGACTTGATTTCAGTTTCATGCAGAACTTTAAGTATCACAATTAAAATGGCGTTTGGTTTGTTTGATTTCAGATAAGCGGAACGCCCGGAATCATGACAGGAGTCGAGCACCTCTTTTTTGCACGTCTTCCTGTTGGCCGGTGTATCTCCGAATATATTTAATATATCGATTTCAAAAAATTCACAAAGTTTGCTTAAATGTTAATAAAAATGATGTATAATTTATAAATTATTTTGTTTCAATGGTTCGAAGAAAAAAAAATCCTCAAAAAAGCATTTTTAAAAAACAGGCTTCGCCTTAATCTCCATACAAAAATCAGTTTCTCTTCTTCCTCTCTCTCTCTCTCTCTGTTACCCTCGTAACCGAATCGACGAGAAGCGGATTGTTCAGCGCTTTTCGACCGCAGCGCAAATAGAGTGCCTATAAATAACGAGCCCGCACCCCTGGTGTTGTGATTATATTACCTACCCTCTCGGTCTCCCTACGAAAATTGTCCCGGAGAATAGAGAGAGCCTCGTACCCAAAACCCCCCAGGAGAGACCCCGAAAGTGGGATACGCGAAGCTAGGGATGTGATCGCCCAAGATTCTTCCTTGTATATATATATTACGTGCACTAACTCGGCTCCAGATTAAATCTCCGACGGTTAGCGTTTGATTAAACTCGGGATTGAGACCGCTGTTAATACTCGCTTTACGTTCTCTCTTGCTTGACGATCGCTGTCCTTACACCCAACCCCCACCCGTCCCCCTCCAATCATCGTTCTCTTTCTCATCTTCGCTCTTTCCAAATGGACCAACCGGGCTCCCGTCGCTTTACGACCGTCACGAGTGTACTAAACATTTGGAAATATTTGGGGAAAAACTTCAATACGAAATTAATACGAAACGAAAAATATTTATTCTTTTGATTACATATAATTATAAAATTACATATCATTTAATTAAACCCAAACAAACACGAACAGACTGTCAATTTAGATATTTTTTAAAAATATATATTGAAGCTGAAGGAAGTTTCTTGTGAAGAGTAAAATTGGAAAAATTGTTGGGAAATACGTAAAAACCAGAATTTTGTTTTTCTAATACAAGCTGTTCCTTGATTTGGTTGATATAAATATTGAAAAAAAAAAAACAAAGATAACGTTAGGATTGGATTGGCTGGTAACTTAACTCCCTATCTGTCAATTTTATAATTCACAGATTACTGATGAGTAATTGTTCAACAATATATATTTGCTCAGCTTACAAACGAGTTCCTCGATTTAACATTGGTTGGTTGTTTCATTTAGTGTCGTGTGTCGTTCCATTCATATCCATGCCGGATGATCATCAGACCACATAACTTTGTAGCACTGAAACGAGGTTTGTTTGGGTTTGTTTGGGTTTACTCTAATGAGGTTTTCCAAGTTATTATTTAATCCAGATAGACTAGATTTCTGTAGATATGTAAGTTAAGTCTTCATAACTATGGGCGTAGACAAACTGCGTCAGAAAAATAGATTTTGACAAAGCGACTACTAACAAATCAGCTACTAACGAATAAATAGTTGATTAATCATTAATTACGAAATGAATCGTAAGTCGAATCGTAATTAAATTGATATAGGCCTTTGCACGAGGTGTCATCGAGCCTGGTCGATACATCGACATCCGAACAATCGAGGTTATAAATCTCCTCCAGTGTTACATCGAGCAATTGATTTATCACTCGAAATTGTAAGTTGCCAAAGAATTCGTGAAGTGAGACGATTATTCCATACTTTTTAAAAATATATTTTTTTTTTTTTTCGGCCCGTCCGTAATCAACGGAAACGCGATGTACGCGAGATAAATCATCGCACGCATCAAAGAAAGAGTGAAAATAAAAAATTAAGATATTTCGGAGAATCTCATCAGAGTGGAAACGTAGTCAACGGTAGATTCCGTTTAATTGCTTAATTGCATTCTCGCGAGTTAAATACCGAGCCCGGGATCCTATCGCAAATACACGCGTGTAAGATGAACGAGGACGGTTGGGAATCGTTGCGATGCGCGCGCACGAGGAAAAATCGTGCGGTGCGTTAATTAACGCGGGGGGGGGGGGGCATCGATTGGAACTGAGGAGTTGGGGGATGAAAAAAGGAATTACGACGAGCTGTATCGTAGCGTCCGCAATTAGTGCGTACGTCTCGTATTACACGTCTTCAAATACTAGAGACGGGCGGCAGGGGGGGGGGGGAGGGATTCGCATGTAATCTGTTATTATTACACGTTGGAGTTAAAAATTCACGTTTGCTATTTGAACACGATTTATCATGCATATTCCCTCTCTTATAATCTGCAGTCACTTTTATTCAACATTTCTCTTCGTAAAAACCTTTCACGAACTTCGAAGAATATTAAAAAAAAAAAAAAGAAAATTCTAAATTGGTCCAGCCGTGCCTCGAGTTTTGCGCTTGGCAACACATTCAGCGATTCATTAATATTTTAGGTTTATATTAATTCAATTTGAATTTTTTAATTTATTGTAAAAATTGATAGTTTTATTTATATTTGTTTATTTATTTATTGATGTTGATTATAATTGTATTTTAAATTCTATTATCGAAACGTATATGTGTATTTATGTTTGTTTTCTATTTATTTATTAATTACTCATTAATTACCAATTAATTATTCGTTAAATCCTCGAATCTTCCTCAACATCGACCACCGTTATTGAAGCCCCAAAAATCTTCATACCCAACCTCAAAATCTATCGTGACCTCCCATTGGACCTTCGAAAGCTTCGGTCTATCCAGTTTCTCACATTGTAACCTCTATTGTATCGCAACAGTGGATTGGAAGTAATACTAGGTGACTGTTGGTGCTCGTGAATAATTGATTCCGGTATTAATGATCGGCGAGTGGGATGGAGGGTTCAAGTACGTAGATGTGGACAATGCGTGTAGTACCATAAGGATATCGTGTCAAAGACCACCCGTAGGGATGCTACCCTATTTCTCGTCGTTCCTCTTCCCCATTCGGAATCAACACTCTTCGCGTCATCGCCTGCTGAGATATATATATAGATATATACATATATACATATATAGAGACTCCTGGAATCTCACTCTCTCGCTTTCTGCCCGGGACACACGACACGACACGATCCTGAGCCCAGCGTATCAAACCAGGGGTAGAGGGATCTGTGGATGCCCTCCACATCCACAGATCTCCCTAATAAATTATTAAAGGGCTGCAGCCACTGGGGATGACGTCGAAGCCAGCGATATGGTCCTAGTGCCATATTGTGGTGAGAAAGCCAGTCCTTCGATTGTAAAGCCCGACGAAAATTGATCCTGATCATTCAGGCAGCCAGTCAAACTGATTGGGTTTGTTTGAGTTTTTGCGGGAAACGAGTCAACCCGATTGGAATTTTACGCCGAGTAAACGCTTATTCGACTAGGAAAAACTGGAAATTCGGACCATCTGCCAACTTCCATCTTTTCCAGGTTCCATCGTATCGGTGAATGGAAAATGGTAATGGATTTGTGTCTTAAACATCCCGGAAGTATTAATGAATAATGATGATGAAAGAAAAAAAAACCACAGAAACTAGTAGATTCCGGAGGATACTTTTAGAGAAGCAAGTAGAACATTGTTGACCATTGGCTTTGACACATTTGAGTTGAGCACAAAGTGCACGTAATTCTCGAAGCTCTAATTTGTCAAAGCTTCGTTACGAGGACCGCGATTCCTGACGACAGAGACCCATACTTAGCCTTGGTGAACGGTGCGGGTAATCATAGTTTAAATTCGGGTTCCATCGTCGAAGGGATGAGGATGCGGAAGAAGGGTACGGGCATGAAGGAGGTGGAGGCTATCATGGGGTATTTGATCCGTGGCGAGTCATCAATATTGCATGAGGGGAATCTCCTGTAGTCTCTATACCCAGACCCACACCGAAGATACATGTGTGAAGAGCTCGCGCGTCGACGATCATCCGACTAATGTCGAGAATGAAAATAGAATCGTGATACCGGTGTACGTATGTGTATATATCTGTTACGTTGTAGTTTATAATTTAGCGGGGAGAGGAAGAGTAAGAGAGAAAGAGAAAGAGAAAGAGAAAGAGAGATAGAGAAAGAGAAAAAGGCGGAGAATGAAATCAAGAGCGAATGAAGATTTTCGAGCACAAGCTGGAAGGGAGTCAGGGTGAGTTTGTTTGGGTTTGTTTGGGTTCGGTGGGCGTAAGGGTGAGTTTATTTGGGTTTGTTTGGGTTCGGTGGGCGTAAGGTTGAGTTTGTTTGGGTTTGTTTGGGTTTGGTGACACGAGGGAAGAGAATGAAATCAAGAGCAAATGAACTTTCACGAGCACAAGCTGGGACGGAGTAAGGTTGAGGTTGTTTGGGTTTGTTTGGGTTCAGTGACACGAGGGAGAAGAATGAAATCAAGAGCACATAAAATTTCATGAGCACAAATTGAAGTGGAGTAAGAGTGAGTTGTTTGGGTTTGTTTAGGTTTGTTTGGGTTCGGTGATACGAGGGAGGAGAATGAAATCAAGAGAAAATGAACATTCACGATCACTAGCTGAAAGCGAGTAAAGATGAGTTTGTTTGGGTTCGGTGACACGAGGGAGGGGAATGAAATCAAGAACAAATGAACATTCACGAGCATTAGCTGAAAGGGAGCAAGGATGAGTTTGGGTTGGGTGACATGAGCGGAATCTCCCGCAATCTCTATACCCAGGCCCACATCGATACATGAGTTTGTTTGGGTTTGTTTGGGTTGGAAGAGCTCGCACGTCGACGATCATACGACTGATGTCGAGAATGAAAATAGAATCGTGATACCTGTGTACGTATGTGTATATATCTGTTACGTTGTAGTTTATAATTTAGCGAGGAGGAGAAAAAGAGAAAGAAAAAGTGAAAAGGGAGGAGAATGAAATCAAGAGCAAATGAACATTTACGAGCACAAGCTGGAAGTGAGTAAGGGTGAGCCGGAGAGACATTTATGCCGTCGATTGATACCGCGGAGCTGTATTACCGTCGGGAGCCAATCGATGAACGATAGTGTCGCGAACTCGCTTCGGTTCCCGAGGCAAAATTATTCCTGGAATATGACGAGTGTATATCTGGGGGTTGTCGCAAGCTGCGCCAATATTCATTTAAACTTATTCCTCGTGGAAATAAAAGTAGATGGAATAAAATGAGCAACACCGGTCGGCCGCAACTACGCTTTGTTCTTGCCCGATACGTTTAAACGAACCGTCGATCGTAACGTATCCGCGTGGATCAACTGAACGACTGGACGTTTATAATATAACGAGGGAAACGCGTTTTCAAGGTTTTATCGACGACTCAACTCGGTCGTCTTCGAACTTCGCGAGAGCGAGGCGATAGTATATTTATTGCCTGTTGTATTGTTTCTATGTATCTAATAGCCGATCCGATAGTTGTCGTTCTGTCAAAATCTATTTTACTCGCAGTTTGTCTATCCGTGAAGTAACGAACATTTAAATCGAGGAACTCGTTTGTAAGCTGAGCAAATATATTTCGTAGAAAATAACTAATCAGTAATCTGTCAACTCTAAAATTGACAAATAGCGTGTTGAGTTACCAGCCAATCCAATCCTAATGTTATCTTTGTTTAACTTACCTGCCTACAGAAATCTAGGCCTATCTTGACTAAATAATAACTTGGAAAACCTCGTTGTACAAACCCAAATATATCTGAACAAACCCATAGAAACTTTATTACAGTGCCAAAAACTTATATGTTCTGATGATCATCTGGCATCAGTATAAATGGAATGACACACGAAACAGAATAAACCAACCAACCAATGTTAAATCGAGGAACTCGTTTGTAAGCTGAGCAAATATATTTTGTAGAAAATAACTAATCAGTAGCCTGTCAACTCTAAAATTGACAGATAGCTAGTTGAGTTACCAGCCGATCCAATCCTAATGTTATCTTTGTTTTTTTTTTATTTCAATTATTTATGTCAACCACATCAAGAAACAGTTTGTAGTAAAAAATCCAAATTGCGGTTTTGACGTATATCCGGACAATTTTTCCAATTTTTCTATTCGCAAGAAGCGTCCTCGAACTTCAACGAATATTTTTGAAAAATTAGATCTGGACCAGCCGTTCCCAAGTTTTGCGCTCGGCGACACATTTAGCGATTTATTTTTATTTGTGTGGAAAAATAGATGAAAAAGACTCGATGGACGGTTCATCATGGCTCCTTAGATTTATGAGCATCCACACATTTAGCGAGGAGACGAGAGAAAAAGGGAAAGATACTCCGACATCGCGGAAAGTTGTTAAATAGCTGGGCGCAGAACTCTGCCATGAGGAGCAGAGGATGGACACGCGTTTCGTTATCCGAGTTATTCGCTTTTATACCCCACGTATGCGGGTCGACGTACATAGCCCAATGCTACGTCCCTCTCTCTCTCTCTCTCTCTCTTTTTTCTCTCAGTTGCGCGCGCACGCGATCTTCCCCGCTGTATATCGCGAAATCAAGAAGAGGCGGAGTCGCAGCCACGTTTTCGACGAGCCTCGGCTGGTCTTGCACGGCTTACCTTACTCGAAGCGATCAAGTAGTTATATGGGACTGCACACCGTCCTGACATATTGCTTTACGACGCTTGCGCGGCCCCGTCGTCGTAGCATGTGCGAAAAGAAACGAAGATAAATTTTGAGGAAGGAAAAAGTAGGAGGAGGACGTATACTCGGATGGGTGACAATGGAATCGTAAAGGTCTGAATCAGAAGTCAAGAATGTTTGTTTGGGTTTGTTTGATGCAGTAAAAGTCTGAATAAAAAGTCAAGAATGTTTACTTTGGTTTGTTTGGATTTGTTTGATGCAGTAAAAGTCTGAATAAAAAGTCAAGAATGTTTACTTTGGTTTGTTTGGGTTTGTTTGAAGTCGTAAAGGTCGAAATCAGTATGTTCGGAATTTTCAGATCAAGAATGTTCGTTTGGGTTTGATCGAAGTCGTAAAAGTTTGAATCAGACGACAAGAGTGTTTGGGTTTGTTTGAAGTCGTAAACGTCTGAATCAAAAGTCAAAAATGTTTGTTTAGATTTGTTTGAAATAGTAAAAACCTGAAACAGAAGTCAAAAATGATTGTTTGGGTTTGTTTGAAACGGTAAAGGTCTTAATCAATAGTCAAAAATGTTCGTTTGGGTTTGTTTGAAGTCGTAAAAAGGTCTGAATCAGAAGCCAAGAATGTTTGGGTTTGTTTGAAGTTGCAAAGGTCTGAATCAGAAATCAAAAATGATTGTTTTGGTTGCTTTGAAATGTTGAAGGTCCTAATCAAAAGTCGAAAATGTTTTTTTGGGTTTCTTTAAAGTCCTAAAAGTCTGAATCAGATGTCAAGAATGATTGAAACCCCCCGCTCTGATCCAATATTCGGATGGCTGACCGCTCAGATTCGCTTCAGAATTTAGAGGCCTATCCGTTATCAGGTTCTCGTAAAAGTACTCGATGATTCGAAGGGAGGTTCGTCTTTGCCAAACCCAAGAGAGTTTCGGCAAAGATTCCGAAGGACAAACCCAAACAACGCTCCGAGTACCCAAGTGGAGCAGGGAGAACTCGAATTGAGTGGTAAATAAGAAGCTGCACGCAATGACACCGTGATTGTGCAAAATGGAGCAAATCCCATCTCGTTTACGTATCCGTATATACGAGCGTGTAAAATACTCGTCATCGCCCACACGACCTTCCTATTAATTGGACGTTGGTGGGCTCGATTACGAGTTCTTGGTATTTCAATCCGTATGGGGCTTTGATATAACAGTTAACGAGAGAAAAAGTTGAATCGACCGAATCAAAAGAAAGATTACGTTTACCAGCTATTCAGAAGTCCGGGTTTGGGTTTGTTTGGGTTATCGTGAAAATCAAATCAAGACCGGATCAATGGAATCCAAGTGAGGTGGAAATTAACATATATCGAAATTGAAGGATTCAAAACATACCAACCCAAACCCAAAAAAACCCAAACCAATATTTTTAATACTATTTTTGAATTCGCCAGTGCACGAATGTTCAAACGTTCGAAAGGAATAGAGAATGGAAAGGAGAAGAAAACTACGGTGGAAAAAGTGCTGACGCCGGAAACGCAACCTGAGGGTTGTTCCGCCATGAAATCACGAAGACTTTGGTGTCGGGTCTTGTTCCGGGCTCTCCAATCCCCCCGGGATAGTTTTGAGGTTACCCGCGCCAGCGGTAACTCGAACAAAAGAGGGTGCTTTACCGACGCACGAGAAAACCTTTTCGCATACATACGTTTACGAATATAGGGTGTCCCGTTTATCTTGAAATCCAAACAAACCCAAACACACCGAAACTCAAGTTAGATCTCTCAATGAGACAGCCAAGTTGATTTAGAAATGAGGAGATTTCGTATTGAGCCATAAATTTGAGCGAACGTTCGAATGGAAATGTTACCCGCCTCATGTTTGTCCTAACCCAAACAAACCCAAACGAAATCAAATGGAAATGTTACCCACGTTATTTACTCGATGATTTCGAGATTTTTTGAGAACTCGTTTTATAAAGATAGTTTGAATTTTCCCGCCCCATTTCGTTACTCGAAAAATTCCCTTTTTTTTTTGGAAATGTTCAAAAAACCTTCAAAATTGTAGCGTTCCACTTTTGAATTGACAACCAATTGATAAACTGTGTGATTTTGAATCGATTTAAATTTGAGGTAAGTTTAATTACCAGTTAAGTAAAAAAAACCGCTGACGAAATGAAAAATAACAATAATCAATAATATCAAAATAAAAAATATATATTTTAGAGAACTAACCTGCAATTTTACATAGAACATAACCTCTCAATATGAGTCTAGTTTTCTATTGTTAAAAAAAAAGAGCCGACCTTGAAATCGTATAAAAAACATCGATTAAATAAATAATTTACTTTTGGATAAAGATCTCAAGATTCTTCAAGATCTCGAGAAATCAAGAGACCACCCTGTATAGAGTTGTCCCCCGGAAATCCTAGGGAATCGATGCGCAACTTTCGGCACTTTAGGAACCTCAGAAATTCTATTCCTCTTTTTTTGCCTCGATGAAGCTATCCACAGCCCTGCTGACTCAAGATACTTTTTTTTAAATTCCGCTCTATCGTCGTCCAATCGAAATCGTCGGAAAAAAAAGAAAAAAAAAGAAGCTGCGAAACAGCGCGAAGATAGAAACGTTCGCGGAATCATTGAGGAGTGAATAAATTGAGGGGTGAAAGCTGTCGTGTGTATGGACGAAGAAGAGGGTACGGAAGTGCGAAAATCGTCGATGGTCATAGAAACCACCGTATATATGGATATCTCGATGTACCAGCAACGAAAAAAGAAGAAAAAAAATTTAAAAAAAACGATAAAAAAAGGAAAAAAAAAAGAAAAACGGTTGAAAAAAAAATACGAGGAAGAATAAGAGGGACGAACCGGAATTTATCCAGGATACACACTCGAAGAGGGCAAACAGCGCTATAAAGGTTCCTCCTTTCCGCACTCGGAGAGTTCATCGATGGCTCATGGATGAATGGACCCACCCGCGGAGAAAGCGAGACCAATGATAAAAAGAAAAAAGAGCCATAAAAGGTCCACTCGAATCCAGTGAGGGTGCCGGTTGTCCGCCGTACATCCCCCTGACGATTTTTTTTTTGTCCCTGATTCGCGAACTCTCGTATCCCATGAATATCATTATCGATCTCTCGACCGTTTTCATACACGACGAGGGACTCGACTTCCAACTCGACCCTCGAAACTACCACGTTTTCCATATTTTTCCCACTTGTTTTTCCTTGACACCGGCCCGAGCTCCACCGAAACATTCCCATCCTTCTGGACCCCTTCAATTCGCGTGTTCACGTATTTATCGATAATCGTAATTTCTTCTTTTCTCGATACGGTTCATCCTTCAATCGGACGGTTTTAGAGGAAAATTGAAAATTGAAAATTGAAAATTGAATTTTGAATTTTGAATTGAAAATTGAACTGTGAAATTAAAATTTACAATTGAATTTTGAATTGAAAATTGAATTGTGAAATTAAAATTAACAATTGAATTTTGAATTGAAAATTGAATTGTGAAAATAAAATTGACAATTGAATTTTGAATTGAAAATTGAATTGTGAAATTAAAATTGACGATTGAATTTTAAATTGAAAATTGAATTGTGAAATTACAATTTACAATTGAATTTTGAATTGAAAATTGAATTGAAAATTGAATTGTGAAATTAAATTTGACAATTGAATTTTGAATTGAAAATTGAATTGTGATATTAAATTTGACGATTGAATTTTGAATTGAAAATTGAATTGTGAAATTAAATTTGACAATTGAATTTTGAATTGAAAATTGAATTGTGAAATTAAAATTGAAAATTGAATTTTGAATTGAAAATTGAATTGTGAAATTAAAATTGACAATTGAATTTTGAATTGAAAATGGAAAATTGGCAGTGGCCCACTTCTGCCTAAACCCAAACAAACCCAAACAAATACACACTTAGAGGTGACAATAAAAAATGGTTCTTCAATAATACACAGCTTTTTCAATTTTGGCAGTGGCCCACTTGTTCATAATTATCGACGTTTATTTTTCCACAATAACAAAAAAAAAAGAAACAACGTTCATATTTTGATACTGTAAATTTGCGATATCGTTGAAACAAGGCGGGGTTGAAACGGTTGCATTTAAAAGGTAGAGAACCGCTCCACATAATGTTGAGTTACGTGGCAGGCGCATTATGCACACGTCGTTTATTCGACCACGTTATTGTCTTTCGTAATAGCATAATCGATATAATAGCCGACGTTGCGACTATCGCCCCTTCGGGTCAAATTATTTCTGGTGTACTTTATATACGCCAGAACTCGCGGGCGCGCGTTTCAACGGCTCTTTTCATTTTTTCTTTTTTATTCACCGTGTAGACATCGTGTACGATTCGTCACGTGTATTCGCACGCTCGTGTAGACGTATTGCCTTTTATCTATCGTGTTTAACGTAATTGATGAGCTCTACGACTCTTGGCAAGCCTACATATGTAGCATTCCTGCTCATAAATTTCACACGTTAAAGACATCCACGAGAGTGCCTCGCAAAAAATCACTTTCGAACGTTCCTCTTGAAAAAAATCTATTTCCGTATTTCTACAGAATTGAATAAAAATTAAAAATTAATTGTAATAATATTTTGTTTAAATTACGTACGGCAGAATTAAATATAGAATGAAATAAAATACAATTTAATAAATACGCGAAATACTATTTTTTCAGAATTAAAATAGAATTTTAAAACCAAAGTATCGGAATTTTTAAATACTATATAAATGAAAATTACAAATTAAATTTAATAGAATTAAATACAGAATTACTATTAAATTAATGCGGTAAATTATATTTTTTACAATTAAAATAGAATTTTCAAATATTATTCAATTTGTAATTTTAGATGAAAAAATGGTTTTACAAAAAAAAAAAAAGTTGCGCCATTGAAACGACGCAGTCGCTACCAACCGCTCAGCCGATCCATTTTCAAACGTGGAAGGCCGTTGCAAACCGCACGCGATCACCTTAAGATACATTTTCCTTTTCTTTTTGTTCTTTTCTTGGCGAGTCTGACAAAGCCAAGCTTCGTCTCACAAATAACGTCTCCATTATTACGACGGACGTCGCTGTCCAACAATTCGCACGAAACAGTTTCACGAAATAAAAAATCTGCCTAAATATATATATTTTTTAAATATAACAATAAATATTAATGAGTTAAAATAAAACAATAAATTGACATTTTTTTAGTATTTCGAAAATAAAAAGGATCAACCGGAAAATTCTGATCCAATCACACTCTTATAATTATACGGAATATTGAGTACGATGAGATTAGAATTTGCCGGATGATGAAAACAGCGATTTTAAAATTTTTTTATTAATTCTAATTATTTTTTAACCACGACAAATGACCATTGTTTGTTTAGGTTTGTTTGCGTTTGTTTAGATTTGACAATTTAAATTTTGTTATTTCGTAATGTTTGGGTTCGTTTGGGTTTGACAATATCGAATTTACTTCGAACTGTTTGGGTTTGTTTGGGTTATATAAAATCTTGAATTTGTTGCATCGAATGGTTTTCCGCTTCAATTCCCACGAGTTACATATAAATACGGATCGGTATATATATATATATATATGAAAAGTGAGTAAGAGTTCGTTTCAGAGAACTGCGATCCCGCGGAGCGATTATCAAACCATTACGGCGACCACACGCGAACGCGAGATCGTCGTTTCGCTTTTATTATTTTGCATTATAAAAAAAAAGAAGAAAAAAAAACC
>JAPYZI010005670.1:0-11332 GCA_030523105.1 Ophioninae sp. A BG-2022a | reverse complement strand
ATACCCCTTTGCCTCTTTTTTTGCGATTTTTCAGATGGACTTTCCGGGAAAACTATAAGAGATATCGATACGAATCCAACGCCATTATTTAAGTTAGGCGAAAACCTTTTCCAAACCCTCCAAATGAAAGTCGATAGCATATACGAGACTTACCGTACGACCTTTGGAAATATCGTGATTTTTAAGATTCCGGAAAAGTGGCCTGAAGAAGTCAAAAATTTTTTTTTCCCTTTTTAGCCTTTTAAAAGGGTCTATTTAATCGGAAATGTTCCGCTGATTACGAATATGCCCGAGTTTTTGTCGAAAGTACAAAATTAGACTGGGAAAATGCAAAAAACTTTTCCAGAATATTTTTTGGACATTTTTCCCTGCTGCAGCTTAGGGTACCTATCGTAGCGACGGAGGTACCGAATTAGCGCAATGAACAAGTGACAATAAATTTCATTCAAAGCGGTTGTATAGTGTCGGAGAAATTGGATTTTAAAATTTCGATCTGGCTATGAATGTGTTCGTCATTCCCTTAAGGGATAAACAACCCCATGAATACAAAAAAAACTGTACTTCATTCCGCATTGAAAAACTGTACACACTCGTATTTTATTTCTTTTTTTTTTCGATACGTTTCCGTTATAACCGATTCGACTAATATCTTTTCGTTTCCTCTCGAGCGATGATCGTGCAAGCTGAAAATTCATGAAAGATTCAGGGGCTGTGAAAATCCGAAAGATCGACCGGATACGAGTCTACGTGCCTCGTATTTATCCAGTACTTATTACGAGTTTCGTACGAAATCGGCATATCTTATATTCCGGCCACTGAAAACAATGCTGCGAGAAGGACAGGAAAAAAAAAACAAAAAAAAACAAAAGAAGAACAAAAAAAAAACGAAAGTCAAGGTAATCGGATAAAAATTCGAGCGCTCCCCGGTGACCGAGCGAAAAAAAAAAACATAAAAACGAGAACCCTTCTTCATTCTTCGTTTTTGTTCTTTCCTACCGTTTTTACGACGTGACCCAAATTTTCGATTTTCCTTCGTCCTCTCGTTGCCCGGAAACGGTAACTGCGTGAATACGTAAAAAGTCGAGAAAAAAGGACGAGAAAAAAGGAAGTGGAGGAAGAGAGATGAAAAAACGAAGAAAAAAAAAGAAAAAAAAAAAAATCTATTTTCGTGCACGAGTTCCATAAAAATGCGAGAAACGTACGGATCTTTCGTCACGATACCCTAGCTGAAAATTTGAGAAAAACTCGAAGGTGCAAATGAAGGTATACGATAGTTGGAAAGTGAGAGCGAGAGAGAGGGATGATGAGGGAAGGAAAAATTTTCACAAAGAAAGTGTTTCCAGGACGAATTTTACCGATGCGAAAATAAAAAAAAGGACGTGGAAGAACGAGGGAGAGAGAGAGAGAGAGACAAAGAGAGAAAAAATCAACACCGTTACGAGGAAAGAAACGTGCTAGAAAAAAGTAGGCATCGTTAAGGAGGGTTAAGGGCGAAAGAGGGGGGAGTGGGGGTGGGGAAGAAATTTTTATGCAGCCCGGTCACCCGTGGAGGGCTACTCGTGACCTGTTGAATTTTTCCTCGACAATTTATGACACCGCCACGACTAGGACTCAAATAAAACGTCTCCCTGCATTGGGAAGCCGGAAAAAAAGAGAAGGGCCACTCGACGAAAACGGGAAAATTTTTTTTTCCGTCTTTGCTCATTTATTTTTTTTTTTTTTTTTTTTTCGTCGTCGATCCTTATTTTTACACGGGTTGTTCGAGGGATTACTCGAAAATCCCGATCGTAAAAAAAAAGGAATTTATTTTGGTAACAACATTACTGCGGCAGAAAATTTCTGGGCCCTTCGAGGGAGGATTTTTAAAAAATCGTTTATCCCCTTACAACTCGATGTAAGTTGAAAAAATTGTTTTTTCTCTCCTCACTGATCATTGAAATAATATTGACTGATGCTTTACTAAATGAAATCACAATTTTTTTTTTCAATTTATTAATATTATTGTTGTATCCCCTTAAAATATTATTAATGATAATAAACGATTGAGCATAATATTAGGATTAATAATAAATAATAATCATGGAAAAAACAGCTATTGCATGATCATACTTATCGACCATTTTTATTATAAATCTGACCATAAAAAAAAAATACATATATATGTATACATACTTCAGTCGCAGTTTTTAATCACTCTTGTAGATCAGTCTATAATTATAAACCTCACGATAAAAGTACAGGGAGAAAAAAATATTCATCTTTCCCCAACTTTAATTACAAAAATAATCAATACGAATGATTTCTATTATTATTATTTTAGAACTTCATTGCTATTATTTTTTATCCCTTTTGGTCATTATTTATTTTTCTACCTCATCCAACACGAATTTTATATTTTTTTATCATTATCATATTTATGATGTTATTTTTATAAATTCTCCTCTTCCTCGTCATTATTATCGTGTTATCAATATTATCATTACGCTATTATTGGCTTTTATCAGTATCATTATTATTATATATTATACATTATTATTATTATATTATCATATTACTTTTTACAAAATTATCATTATTATTATACATTATATGTTATATATAATGATCAATATATTATTCGTCATTTTCATCAATATTATAATATTATTTTTTTTTAATTCCTTTATATTCCACAACAAATTTTTTTTCTCGAATATTTTTTCCTGGCTTCCCGAGCAGAATCGATCGCAATGGCTTTCTCAGAGACCTAGGTTACATCTGGGTGCACCTTACCCGCAAGTTGTTGTCTCGTGTACGACGGAACGTCTGTCTTCGTCCATCGGCTCGTGGCAGGCGGGTTCCACCGCCGCCCAGGGCACCGTTTTCTTTTTATTTAATTTTTTATTTTTTTGTTTTTGTTTTTTTTTTCAATTTTATTTCTCCACTTTCCCATGTCCAGTATCACTCGCGATGTGATTCTGACTCACCTGCACTTGCTCTTGTACCCAACGTGTAAACGCACTTTTATATACGTCTGAGTCTCGCTAGCTCGCTCCAAGATGGAAATCCACACTAACGAACTTGTTCCACGTCTTCTCGTCTCGTTCTCGGGCTCATCCGGACACGTGGTCCAGCAATTCCCTTCGCGGATGTTTTCCGCTTCTCCGAGTGCTAAGAAAAAAATTCCGTGGTATTTCGTGTCGTTGCAAGGTGTGTACTCATATATATATGTATATATATATATATATATATACACTACAGTTCAAAAGTATGACTGTACCGGTCGATCGATTTGAGGTATCGATGAGTACAAATATTCGCAATTTTTTAACATTTCAGAAACGACAGTTTGCAATTAAATAGTGATTCATGAATTATTTATGATTTTTCGACGTAATAATTTAGTGTTTATGAACGCAGAAATATAATGATGAATATTTTATTTATTTAATTAATTTGATATTAATTAATGTTTCTGATCACTTCTAATAATTAGTTTATATAAAAATTAATGTTGAAATTTATACATATGTTTCATTAATTTGTAGGAATCAATTTTATTTTCATAAACGCTAACTTTTCACATGGATTGTTTGGGTTTGTTAAAGTTGTTTTAATTGATTTAAATTTTAATAACAAATTATAATGATATTTAACTGGATGGATGTATTTAAAAAAACGGAACAGATTTTTGATATTTTTAAGCAATTATATATAGTAATTAAATTATCCAAAAATATTGATTAAATTAAAAAATTTAGTAATTTTATCTTGAACAGTTGGAAAAGTTGTACAGTCACTGACAAAATGCCAGTGTCGATGAATTTGGCTTCAATTATTATATAAATGCATAAATAACATTCATTAGTTTTGATTCATTATTAAATTAGCTATTCGGAATGCTATGTTGTTTTTTACAGTTGAATTCCATTTTCGACTAATTTTTTGCCCGACTCATCAAACGTTCGAGGGAAAATAATGTACGAAAATCTCCGAAGAAAATTCTGAAAAAATTCCAGGCGATCCAGTAATAACTCACACAACTTTTCATATCTTTGACATTTCCTCTCAAACGCCATAGTTCCTAAGTTACGTTCCTTTTTCCAAAAAATTTAGTTTTTACTCAAAAATGAAAAACTTTGCAAAAAAAATCGTACCAATTTTTTGAAAAAAAGAAAATGGAACATCTGCTAGCCCTTTAAAGTGTATCAGGTATAAATATGACAAAAGAAAATGTCGTTACTTTTGCCTCCAATTTTCAATGGTAAAAAAAATGCATGTAACTGTCACGTTCAAAAATTCGTACCGGGTACAAAAAAAATCATAAAAAGATTTTCAAAACAGGAAAACAAAGGTGAATTTGTTGGCTTGAAAACGACGTTCATTAAATTTGGTTATCTTTTTTTTTTAAGTGAGTTATTTAATTTTGAGTGTGGAGAGGAACATCGAGAGGTGTATCCAAACTTTTGAGGGGTAGTGTATGAACTCACGTATATTGTCTGTACATCGTCTCTGATCGTAAAGATTCCGAGTTCCAAGTGCTCAAAGAATTTCCAACTCGAGCCGCCACGGCGGTCACTCTCGCACACCATTGTCTATATAAATATATTTATATAGGTGTACACTTGCTCGTAAGTATGCGTATGTACATTGGACAAACTGAAAGTGCCTTTGGAGGTACGTGCTCTACTATGTGTCCAAGGAGAGACACACACCTCACTTTCCACTATTCTTTACGACCAATCATTTTTTTTTTCTTTCAAATAATCGTTATCAAGAAATGATGAAGAAGTTGACGAGACAATTTTTTTTAAATTCATCCATTTAATTTTATTATCAATATAAGAAATTATCGTTAATACGTCAGTAAATGAACATAAATATTCATAGATGTAAAAAAACATGTCCTGACTGGCCGACTAATTAAGATCGAGTAGAAAACACTGAATTAAATTAAATTCGCACAGCATATTTTTTTGTGACGTAGCAGTGAAAATGAATATTATGAATTTTATTCTTCAATTAAATAAAAATGGAGATAAATATTTCTGAAATATATATTTTTTTCTCCCTTAAAAATTCAGATACTAGCTTCCTTTTTAGAAAGCTAAAAACGGAGTCCGTATCAAACAGTTAATATTTTTTAATTATTATTCCCTTTTTACAATTTTTAGCTCAGAAAATTTCTGTCTTTTTTTTTATTTTGATATTTTTTTGACTCTCTAAAAAATATTATTCTTCATTACGTATTTAGATTTGGGGGGACAGCTACGAAGATTAAATCCATATTTTTTTCAGAATTCATGGACGAAAATAAAATTACCATTTTTCAAAAATCAATAAATAAAGCTCAAGCAATAAAGCTCGAAATTATACAATAAAATCTCATTATTATCGTACACATAAATTACTAATAATCATTCAAGCAAATTTTTAATAATCTATTCATCAAATTATTATTGCTACGTATTGCAAAATTGCAGCTTTTTATATTCAGTAAGTCCAGATGAGATACTTGATTTTTAAAAAATGGTAATCCCCTGTTACTCGACAAAACATTCCTTTTTTCCGTCCCATACTCGTCAAAGCGACCAATAATACGAAAATGCAGCGAAAATACTTTTGCCCGAGTCGAGAGTTTCACAGTCGCAATATAACTTTGTTTTCCTTCGTTTCATTACCTGCAGACATTTATTTTCTTTCTTTTCTTCGTTTCGCGTTGCTCCTCTCGTTTTTTTCTCTGTTATTTTTTTAAATAGTTTTTTTGTTCTTTACCCTGTGCTCCCCGTTTACGATAGACGCCCCCCCCCCCCCTCGCCCCTTCAAATATTACCAGGCTCCGAGGGACTCACTCAACGTGGTCGTAAAGTTATTACCAATTCCACGGACAATGGAAGTGAACAATGGGTGAGGCGAATGGGCCATAATCGATTCGATTGTCACAGAGCTGAGGGACCTGGTTTTCTACGTTGCTACTTTTTCTAGTTACTTTTCTCCCTTTTTCTTTGATTTTCATTGTTTTTTATAATCTGGGGGGGAAAAGACACAAAAAATAAGATTTTTGAAAATTGAATTTTTTTGAAAATCAATTTTACTAATTTGAGTTAAAAAAATTCAATTTTTTAAAAATTGTACTGATTTTTAAAATTAACTTAATGGTTTTTGGTAGTACAATAGCAAAGTGAACGCTTATCGGAAAATTCCCTCTTCCTGGTGGAATGAAAGTGATCTGGTTCGATTCGTCCGAAACCGTGGATTTAAATTTCTAGATCACGTAGAAGATATTTTGTAAATAGCTGATTTATTAATAAATTAATACTGAAAAATGCTCCCTCTTTCACTTTCAATAACAATCGAAATGAAATTCTTTTTTCAAGTTTTTTAATGTTAAATCAGTTTAATTGAATTTGTATACGTCATGAAAATTAATTTAATTACATTAATGTTAAAAATTCTTTTTAATTATTCGGTGTTAAATCCCTTCATTTATAACTACTAAATTATCCAACGAAAAATTCCGAAATAATTCGTGTATCAGTGTTATATCCATCCAGTAGTACTTTAAGAAACAGTTGATTAAAAAAAATAAAAAATAAATAAAACACTACTACGCTCAACCATAGCTATTAGCCATTCCAATAATTCGTTGATTTCTTCTACCTGTGATCAATCTTAAGTATTATTATTATTAACTATTTTTTTTTTCAAATCGTTTACACACTGCACTTCATTGGACCCCGAAGGGCTTGCCGATATTTCATGATTTTTTTTCAGCTACTAGACATTACCCTCGTATCGATACTAGGGTTCCCATTAAGGGCTACCAATTGGGCCCTTGCCCCAATACTCGTAAAACGATGCCTCCGGAAAAGGAACCTCTCACTCACTTTATAATCATCCGCAAAGAAAAAAAAAAACATCGAACTAGCGTATGGCGAATACTTTTCTTTATGGCATTATTTGTGCTTCCCTCAATTGTTTCGAGACGAGAAAAAAAATGGCTTATCTCTTAAGCACTGGGTCGAAGGGACTTTCCAGTGGCGTTGTAAAAAAAAATTGATTTGTTTCTTCTTTTTTATTTGGCTTTTTCCATTGTGTGTAAATTTTGCAATACTTTGAGCTCGTTGAATTTCGTAATAAAAATGGGAATTCTTAAAATCCGGAATGTCAAAAAGAAATGAAAAAAAAAGGAAACATTTTTTTTTAACAGAATCAATAACCCACAAAACACAAAAATTGTTATAAAAATCGGAAAAAATTCTCGACTGCCTTTCAGAGATAATACAATAACAAAAAATCGTGGGTTAAATCGGAGATGTGACGTGTAAAAACCAGGTCGAATCGACATGGAATGGCCCATATACAGTCTTGCTCAAAAATATTGTTTAATAATAGATCTAATAAAAAAAAATGTATATTAATATATAGATGTTTAAAAAATAATGTTAATATTGATACGAAGAATCCCAAACAACAAATCCAAAAACCAATACACAAATAAATACCAAAAATTCTATAAAAAACAATAAAAGTTCGTTTTTATTTAAATTCACAAGCGAATAATTCATTTTTCAATTTTGTATGCGACTCGAGATCGACATATTATATTTCATAGGCAAACTCATATTTCTTATTTAACTTTTTTAACCCTCCCCCCTCTTCCATCGCCCCTCCCCCATCGCTGGTCATGTTTTCGTATCCTGTTACGTGCCAAGTGTTCGTGTGTATATAGGACGTTAAAGTGGGCGAAATGGGAATGGTATTGAGGCAAAGATGCGAGTTGTCCTAACGACCGGTATTCAGGGCGAGACCGTTTGCCCAAGTGACATGCAAAAATCACCCTCGATCCCAGCATATATTTCGTTCGGGAGATCCTTGGCTCGGATCTCGACGTTTCTCCGGGCGTTTCACTGTCAAACGAAAAAATCGAAATCATCAAGGATGCTACGAGTGTATCGGTAGGACGCGAGTGAGAAATGACTGTGGCAGAGCTCCTCTCGTGACGTCACGAAAAAAAAAGGAAAAATAAAATATATGAATATGGGGTGGCGTTCCACCATGCGGGACGAAATAATTTCG
This sequence comes from Ophioninae sp. A BG-2022a, assembly GCA_030523105.1. Lineage (NCBI taxonomy): Eukaryota > Metazoa > Arthropoda > Insecta > Hymenoptera > Ichneumonidae > Ophioninae sp. A BG-2022a. Next base: position 3,274 of record JAPYZI010005670.1, on the reverse strand, counting down.
AGCCACGGGATTCGAGGCAACGAAACGTTTTGCATAAATGCCGAGTCACGAGCCACCATCCACGATCACGAAGAAGCGCAAAGAAAAGGGAAAGGGCGCTGGATGTTCGACGATCATTTGTTTTTTTTTTTCTTTCTCGGACTTTGTTTCATTGTCAATCTTGTCCTTGACAATTTCCAAACGCCGAAAACCGAAAAATACTATTTTTTAATCGAGGGTTCCATCAATGATTTTTTTTGTTATTAGGTATTGAGTTTTCTCGAATTTTTTAAATATTCTTTGTACACGTCGATGGTGAAAAACGGTGAATATATTTTCAGACTATGGGAAAATAATTTGATGCGGTACAAATAAAAATTCGAATTATTGATAAAATTCTGTTTTTATTGACAACAATTATTCGTATATTTGTATTGTTTAATGATATATGTATATATAATTTAAAAATTAACATTTAAAGAACGTGTATATGAAATTAAATATTTCTGTTTAATTTTGTGCTGGATATAATAATATTGAGTTAGTAATATACATTCGTATTATTTAATCAAATATGATTAAATAATACGAAAGTATAATCACGTGTTTCATTTTTATGTTTGCTTTATGAAAAATTTAACTGTAAATTTATTACTTATTACATTATATTAATTATTATAAAACATATATCATATTATATAAATATTGTATAATATATACAATATTTGCATTATTTATTAATCGCCATGCTGCTCGAAGAAATGTCGTTATCAATTATCAATCTTATTATCAATTGGTTCGATCAATATAATAAAAAAAATGGAAAAAACTCAATAAATAATAATTTGATTTATGGAACAATACAAAAATTGATCGAAAGAAAAAAGAAAATGGACGTTGAGCCGAAACTTGAGAAATAATTGTTTACTCGTGATAAATAAAAACAATAAAAAACGAGCACCATATTAAAATGAAATTCCACAAAAAATCAAATGTTATGTTTCTTATTATACATTTTTATATATTTCTCGATGCACTTTATCGCGTCAATCAGTGCGAGAATTAACCTAAAAAAGAGGAAGACCGAAAAATAACCGCGCTCATTAGTGGAGTAATGGTAAGAGGGAGAAAGTGAGAGAACGAGAAAAAGAGGGAGCGCCGAATGGAGTGGTCGAGTGAAAAGAAGAAGAACGGATCGAGATGTTGCGCAGGGCCAAGAGGGCCTTTCGTGAATTAAAGAACGATCTCACGGTGCGCAACGGCGCGCGGTAGGACTCCAATAAGATGTAACTAAATTATGATTGGATTTCGTCATTATTGCATCCGCAAAACCGATCTGAAATTTTCGATCCTCCCCCCCCGAACCAAACCCACAATATATAGGGTGACCGCTGAATCGACCTATACCTTGGTAGAATTTATTTAAAAATTCATTATAATCAAATTAAACCCCATAAATACAAGTGTAACAAATCTAATTTTCTATCTATCCCGAAAAACAAAATCGTGCAATTGTTCATAAAATATTAAAATAAATGAGCAAACAAATCGCAAAATATTAAAAATGTAAAAAAATAATAATCGAAGAAAATATTGAATGTTCAATTAATAGAAAAATGACTTCAGCCAATTTCCCATAAAATAGTGAAAATAATAATAATAAAAAAATGTAAAAAAATAAGAATCGAAGTACAGATTTAATGTTACATTAATAAAAAAAATGAATTCGTGCGATTGCCCATAAAATAGTGAAATTAATAATTACAAATAATAATAATAATAATAAATGAATCAGTAAAATAATATAAAAATGTAAATAAATAATCATCGAAGAAACATTCAATTTTTTATTAATAGAAAAATAAATTTGTGCAATTCCCCATAAAATAGTGAAAATAATAAAATAATTTATACGTAGATATATATGTGTATATATATATATACAAATATACGTGTACAAAGATCTTTAACAACTTCTGCAATATTCTTGAGCGTATAATACTGACGACACGTGACCCAGAGTGGATAAAGTGCCAGGACGATGCATTTCTATATGCATATGGGAAGTTTACAGAAAGATCGGTAGGATTAAAGCTCTCGCGGAGAACTTGGCGAACACACGGGGGAATCTTTGCTCTCACGCACCCACGCGACCTTTCCGCGCTCTCGCGCGCGTTATATTCCACCGTGCGCGTCCAGTCCTCATCTTCGTGGGATAAAGGACAGACTCTCGTCTTGTTTCACGTAAGGCTCGGTTATTTATCTCGATGAAGATTCTGATTGCTCCCGGTCCGAATATTTATCCCAATACTTGGAGCGGTGACCGATTTCGCTTTTCCCTAGAACTTTCCGTGACCTTTGACAAGGGATGGTTTAATTCAAGGACGGACGGTGAGGAGATAGGAAAAATGTGATTTTTTTTCTTTCAGGAATTTTTCAATACTTAATTAATCATTTATTTTGAGCTTTATTGAAGATATTTTATTACAGGTAATTTAATGTAGAGCCATGTTTATTTTTATCAAAGAAAATTAATAATTATTGATGAGTTGGATTTAAATCTTTTGTTTGATTCGACTGAAACAAAAAAATTAAGCTCTACCTTAATTCGCATTAATGTCGCTGCTGTTAAGCGTTGTTGTTTTCGATATTATTTATTTTTCAAAATATGACCACGTTTCGACACAAAATTATTGCTTTCACCATTTTTTTTTTTAATTTAAAACCAAATCGTTTTCGTTGTTCGTTTATAACAAATATATATTTTATCGTTTATAACGGTAGAATATATTTTTGTAAAAATAATATATTTTTCTAAATAATGATATATTTTATCGATATATTTCACCGTTTATAATTATAAAATATATTTTTATAAATTAGACAATAATATTTGTGAATTATAAAAAAGTTTTTGTAAATGATCAAATAATTTTGAGACCTCATATTTTCGAAAATAAATACAAAAACCATCATACCTCAAAACTCAATTTTTATCCCTGTTCGATGGGCCTTGATTTCATTCAAACGACTTCTGTAATAAACCCTTCCGAATAATTTCGAGTTATTACCGGTCACCCTGTACATCGGTTAACGAAAATATTGAAAAGTATACGTCAGAAGTAAAACTCCGAAAAAAATAAAACAACAATGAAATCAACATTCTTCTCTCTCTTTTTTTCCCCACTGCCCCCCCCTCTCTCGCTACTCCCTGCTTTTTTCGGTCCACTTTGTTTTCACCAATGTTTTTTTTTTTTTTTTTTTTTCATCTTCTTTTCCTTCCTCGCGTACACTT